>JAULAV010004953.1:0-28917 GCA_030789695.1 Scilla litardierei | reverse complement strand
CAATTGAACTTTTTGGAACGATCCTATCGTGACTCAAATATACTTGTGTTCACTTGATCTTTAGTATGTCAGGGGGTTTAGCATGTGCAGATAAAAGATAACTCGCTGTAGAATGTCAATGAGATGATAAACACATCACCTTCTTCGTTGCGGCGAAATAAGATCGATGAGGAATTGCAACGCTTTGGATCGGGATTGGAATCACCAATGGAAGCCAAACGCTTGTTCACCACCAGAGTTACCCTTTGTTCTTCTTCTGTTTATTTGGGAGAAAGAACGTAATCTTTTTTCTGTTTCACAACGTAAGTTGAAACCCTCAACTTCTTTTAATTACAATTATCCACAAAGGTTAATTGAAATTTACACATATCCCGCTTAATTTTTTAATATTTGCATATTAACCCCTTCGGATTAAACCCATATTGGGCATACCCAAAACTAACATCTCTCACTCGAACATGATGTGATTATTACTACTGAAACAACCTGCGAAAAAAACTTTTTTCATATTTGGTAACTTGGCCATGCGATCCATAAGCGAACATATATAATCTTGTTATGCATTGGTTAGAGATATACAACTGCCCTCTATGTAATCAATCCTCTAAAGTATTTGTTAGTGCATGGATACGAACCCGAGTGGGTATCTGCATGCCCTACCCTTTATTCCTCCGTAACCGTTACCCTCACACTCTAAGCAGGCTAGGACTGAGTCGGTCGACCAGGTCAGACGACCGTTGGACTGGCGTCGACCTTCAGGAAAGAGTTAATGGGGCAGAGTAAATGTGCAGCTGTTAACTCGAATCTTGGAGAAGATCGTGCCCTAATCAATAAGGGACGGTTACACATCATCAAGAAAGAGCTACCTATAAATAGGTCAACAGACAAAGGTAAAGGGGTTCCCATCTTCAAGGTACGATTGCTAATACATAGAACTCTATTTTTCTACTTTTTCATTCTATATTCCAGCTTGCATCGTCAGTCTAGGGACAAACCTCCGTGTGTCGATCTCAGCTACGCCAAGCTCCCTCTCTTCCTTAAGTTCCTTACTAACTTAAGCATCTGAGGGGATTTGGGTCAGAACCCAGATCCGACCCTCCTAACGACTCCATATGGTGCAGATCGACGATCGCACTCCAACGCCCAAGGTCGACATCGGGCCCTTCAACCTCGAACGATGAATTCAACGGTCGTTCTTAGGTCGATCAAAGGTCGTACCATCGTCAACTACCAACTATCGACCCTGGTACATCCAACTGAGGGTCCCACTCCAAAGGCTGACTGGACTCCAGCTCAGCACTGCGAGTCCCCGTCAGCTTGATAACTGTCTTGGTCATTTTTGGCCTTAACAGTTTCGCACCGTCTGTGGAAAACCACGAGTCAACATCCCCTCGACAAACCACTCAAGTATGCCTACTCACACAACCACATCCTCTGAGGTTGCTGCAGGATCCCCAGTGTCGGGAATCACCAACATGATAACGGGAGGTCCCCCGCACATAGAGATATCAACTTCTCACGAAAGTTCCTACGCTGGTAGATTGATGACAGTTTCTGTGGGGCAAAAGCGCCTCAGATACTCAATGCCTCCTATCCTCTTCTCGGACGAAGATTTGGAAGGGGTGGAGGTACCGCACACTGATGATGTGGTTATCACGTCTACGATAAGAGAGATCTCCGTGAAAAGCTTGCTCGTGGACACCGGAAGCTCGTGCGACGTACTCTTCTTCACTACGCTGGAGAGGATGAAAATATCGTCCGACGAGTTGACGCCTTGCACATGACCCTTGGTGGGGTTCACCGGGCACTCTGCCTCGATAGCAGGCATCACCACCTTATCGGTGTAACGACCACTTTTCGTTGTACGTTGTTCGTGCACGTGCTTTTGTCCGTGCACGTGTTTATTTTAGACTTTATTTGATAGTGAATACTTTTGTGTGATATGCCGTTGTGAACGTCTCTGAGAGTATTAAATAGTGGCACTATCTTGGAACGACACTTCTCGAGTCGTTTTTTCCACAATTTAAACTTACTTGATGAGACGTGACGATTCTCACTCTTGATGGGAGACGTTTCTATTTTTAGTCTCGCCGTCTGACGTCGAAATTGAGATCCGTCTTCTTAGTTAGCTCACATTCGTCTTCACGATCACCACGATATTTATTTTATAATTTTTGGAGTTTATTTGACCACTTTTATATTTTTAACAAGTTTTATATTATTTTTAATAATTAATTTATAAATTATTTTCGGCCAAATAAAATTTATTTGAGTTTTAAACGTTTTAAAGAATTTTTGAGGAAATTTCCAGCTCATTTGGACCAAGTCAAATCCTAGGGTGAGTTGGAGAAGTTGAATTTCAAATTTTAAATCATTTTAATATTCTAATCCTATTAGATTTAGCCCTAGACCAAGTCAACCCACCTATACTATATAAGCAACCCCTAGGAAGACCTATTTTCGCAAGAAATTAGCCCTAGCCTCTTCCAAAACCAAAATTGGACGTTGCCACGATTCGTCGCAACGTTGCGACGTTCTTCCCCCGCTCAGACCGAGAGAACGGGCCCAAATCTACCGCACCGACCGCTGCCAACACCCGCTCCCCCGCTCCGCTCGCTTGCACGGCTGTCGCCCCGCTTTAGCTGTGTCTGACCGAGGAGTTCTCTCGGTCAGACCGATGGCCGCCCCCGCTCACAGTCGCTCCCCGCATCGCTGCAAGCCCCGCAGCTGTTGCCCGCATCGCTCCGCATCTGACCGAGGCGCCCGCCCGCCATCGCCGAAGCCCGCAACGTTGCAACACTTGCAACGTTGCAACGCTTGTCGCCCCGCTCCGCACCCCGCACGACCGACCGCTCACATCGACCTGACCGACGGAAGCCCTCGCACCACAGCCTCCGCAGCCGCTGCAAACACCAAATCGTCGCAGCCCCGCATTCTCAGCGCACGACCGAGAGATCTCCCCGCACCGAGGCTGTACGACCGAGAGCCACTCGTCGCAACCCCGCACCCGTCGCACCGCTTGCCACCGTGGGCCCCCCAAGTTCTCCAGAGTTATTGTGGGTCCCCCAAAGGCCCCTAGGACTACTGTGGGCCCCACCTAGGTGCTTGCTCTTCGAGGATCCGTCGTGTACGACGTCGTCGCACGTCGTAGGCCGTCGTCGCACGTGCTAGCTTTGGAATCTGGAATCGTCGCCCCGGTCGATTGCTCTGAACTTTCCAGCGAGGAAACTATATTGGAATCAGTACTTGGAGCGCGTTCTATTATTCCAACCACCGGTGTCGCTACCCGACGCCGGTGTAGGTTTCGCGTCGTGTTGAGGTATCGCGTTGCACCCCTAGGACCCCCAACCCAATGCATGCTAACCAAGACTAAAAATCAGTATTTTAAAGTATTTTAAATGTTTTAGCAATCACTAATCAAGATTAATAAAACGGACGTAGGCCGGTGGACTTGTGCACATAGGAATCGTGACTTTGGACTCGTTGGACGGTGTTTTCTTGACGTGATAGTTGCAGGCAAGTGAAACTTGCCAACTCTTGTGTAGGGCAATGTTTTTAGGCCACTTCCTTGTTTTCAGCGTAAAAGAGACTAGTCAGTGAAATGATAGCTGGCTAGACGCCTACTTGATCTAGTTTGACAACGAAACTAGATCCGTCACCTAATTGATCTAGCTTGACAACGAAGCTAGATCCAACCCATTAAACTTGTTGTTCATGCATACTAAACTGTCACGTTTACTTTCCTTACCTGTACGCACTTTTAACTGCCATGCATTGCATCTTACATGTCATCCCAGTTGATTGTTGCATTCGTAGCACACGCTACAATACTTGTACTCCTTGAAAACTACTTCCGGGGGAAACGGGCCTCATGTGTTGGTCAAAAGCCAATGCCCGGGTTCCCTGGACCGGCTAGGTGCACCCCTATGCCATACTTGTTAAAAACACTTCTTGGCTCGTGATCCAGAAGCGAGCATTACCATTCGGGGGTAAGGCCCTGGCTCGACACACGTGGAGGGGTAGGGATAAACGGTCAACTGAGCTTAGGAGTGGTCTGATCCGCCCTCTAGCCAGAAGACGGAATCTCTGTGCACGAGATGCTTACTTTTCTTGTCTTGTACTTGTCTTGTGAATGATTCATGCAATACTTGTCATCCATGCCATGTTTAAATGCCATGCTCGTACTTTACTTTACCTTACCTGTTGCACTCATTACTTTAAACTGCCATGTCATTGCATTCATGTTAGAACTGCTAGGTTGCTTTACCTACTTTCAGTTTCCTTGCACAAGTCTCTTGTAGACTTGCTGACATGTGCCCCTTGCTCTTTTGGGTGTCACATGTTAGACCTGAGCCAGAGATCGTTGCTGAGTACGTGATGTGTTGCTGACGCTGAGTCTGAGTCCATGATTGCCCAGGAGGATTTTGGTGGACACCGGTGACCATTCTTTGAGTCTTTGTTGAGCTTTATTTTTGCTTTAGGCCTTTTGTTAGTTGTTGGTGCGTAGCACCATTGTTATGTACTTTGTACTTTTGTTGGCCATGTTTGGGCCTTTAGTCTCTTTTTCTTTTCAGCCTGGTGGCTTTTTCTGTGATGTTGAAACTTATTTTATGGATATTCCGAGATATCTCTTTTGTCTCATTTAATTATTATTATCTTTGTTTCGTTCGCGTTGCAAGGACCTGCAGTTTTAAATTTGATTGACGCTTATCGGACTTGCAGCTTTGTAGCTTCAAGTCTGAGCGGACCTTCTCACGCTTCTCCTCCATATTTTTGGGAAGCGGGGCGTGACAGGTTTTGTTGGTGGCCCATGCAGGTCCCGTCTTGCAATTGCGAATTAACGGAACAACGATAATAACGGAATATCCATTAAATAAATTGCAACATCCGAGTAGTAAGCCCTGAGTCGTTTTCTTATGACACTAGGTGGTAAGAAGACTTAGTTAGAAATCTGTGCTTGCTAGATAGAGGCCCTGACTGTTATTTAGACTCCCTGTCAGCAATTGACTTAATCGTCGTAGGAATTACCTTAGTGGTTCATGTCTACCCCTGACCATATTAGACTTCTAGAATTTCCTTCCGTCGTTCGTTTGGGTCCATCGATTTCGGACCAAGTTGAACGCATTTCATTACCGTCTAACCTTTAGAAGTCTTAGCGCTTAGTTTTTAATCTTTAGTTGGTCGACCGTATGAGTTTCCGTAGACTTCCCTGATCCATATCCTAGGCGTATGAATGTTTTGATCATCTGAACAATTTCCTTGCCTCGATTCACGAGATCGCCCCATGACGATCGTCGTCAATTTTCAAACATCGCCATTGCAAAACTTGAACCTTCTGAAAATATTTTTCAATCTTCCCTTCCACTAAGTTTAATTTTGTTCAAAATTTTAATATACTTATACTTCATACTCCTTCATTGATTTAAATTTTAAAACGTTTGTCGGAATTTTTGAATACTAGCTTATGGTATTTTCCCAGCCTAAATTTTTCCATACTTATGTAAATGTGTCGTTCTTTCATATATTAGTTTTACTTTTGCCCTGCCCAATTCGATTTATAATTTTCCCTCTCATTTGTGTTATTCGAATGATACGTCGTGTTTACCTTAATATACTTTCAAGACATATGGAATTTCAGCTTTCAGCAAGTTAGACTTGCTCGTCGTTTTCGCTACTTCAGATTTTTGCAAAATTACTATTTTCATAACCACATCCTGCTTTAGACCCTCCATGATTTGATTTTAAGGATTTGCTATTCGATCTTGATAATTCTTATACTAAGTCGTTAATATTATTTTTCCGTGCACCATACATACTTTCAACTATTTTTATATCCGTGCCAGACTTGTTGTGCTCGTATATTAAGAACCTTATGTAAATTAGTTTCTCATTTCTGGTAAACCTTGGTTCTCTAAAAGTAGTTTCAATGTTGGTTATTTTAAATTTCTCCATAGCCTAAAAGTTTTGAAAGCATTTAACATGAGTTTAAATTCTTCCGTTACTTGATTTCATTCTTTGACTTCCCAAAACTTTTTGACAACATTATATTAAACTGCTGACGTATAAAATTTTCTAAACCATGTCCTTAATATTCGTGTAAATAATTTTACTTCCTTTTACATTGATTTTATATAAACCAATAAAACATTTTCTCTTATTATGAATATTCGACTCAAACTTATTTTGAACAACTCGTTTTATCGATCCCCAAATATTTCTTTTCAGACGAGGATTTTAATTTTGAAGAACAACAGTTTTCAGATTTCACATATTTTAGCTTGTGCTACTTACCACATTTTCTTTTCCCCCTCATATATAAGCATCACTACATCTCCCTTTCCCTCAACCTAAACATCACCAGTGAGTCAATGTTTCGTCTAACCAAGCTATCTCCTTGTATTCGTCCTATCTGAACTCGTGCCTATCGATCCTTCCCTCGTCACGCCCTCGACCTCGACCTCCCTCTATTGCTTAGGCTTTAGGGTCCGTCAATGTCTGTGTCAACCCTTAATTGTTAGTAGGCCCTTGGACCTTGTGAGGTAGTCGTAGTGCACGTACCTAAGTTGTGTACGTGGGCTTGAATGAGAATTCCCATAGTATATTGATGTTGCCTATTGAGTGATATATATATATATATATATATATATATATATATATATATATATATATATATATATATATATATATATATATACTCGGAGTTATTCGTGATGGTATGAAGTTGTTGTGTGTTAGTAGTTATAGATTTTTGTGTGGATAGCTATACTATACTAGGGATGCCTGTGTATATAAGAGTTAGCGTTGGAATGTCTAATGGAGTGTATGTAATTAGAGATACTTGGAATGGTTGAAATAAATGATTGGTAAAGCTATGTGTATGTTAGTAGTGATAATAATAAGAGTACGTATGGTTAAGAGGGTAGGCCTATTATGTGACCTATATGTTAGCACGTATGAGTGTGTGCTCGTATGTGGGTATGTATTGTGTTTAGATGTAAGTAGTTATGTTTTGTTGCCTGAGTATATAGGTGATATACATATGGAAGTAGGAGTATAATTTTGATTGGTATTGCTTTCTTTTCGGGATGTTGCATGCATGCATACCGTGAGGTATACACGACTATTGCACATTTTAATTATGTACGTATAGATGTGTTAGTATACTAATTATAGGTAGTAGGCTATGGTGTGAATATATACATTATTTAGGTGTGACTATACGGTGAATGTTTGTACTAGGGAGGGTATTATAAATATGTGGGTACTGGTGTCTGTATTATTATTATGGTATATAAATTGATTTAACTATGTGGGTGTTATCTGACTAAATATTAAGTGTGATTGACCTATGGTATGCATATGGTTGTATTGGTAGATATATATATATATATACATATATATATGTTGGAGTGGTATTGGTATATGTATGAATGCCGTGTTACGTATATAGAATATTCTGATATGTGTATTGAGTCTCACTCAAGCTTGAGTGGGTATACTCTAAGTACATTGAATGTATGTTTGTAGTTTGAATATAGCAATGGTTGATGTATGTATAGTGATAGGAGTGTTTGTGCCTGGTTGTGCTACACACATGATTGTGGGTCGCTACGCCAGTATATAGTTATAGGTGCTGGTCTTGTGGTATAGTTATTTACTAAGGACTTGCTCGTGTGAACGTATGTGTACTAGCTAAAACTAGGTGTGTATGTGTGCTAGTAATATAATGGTATGATTTGTATGCGTAAATGAAATGCTAGCGTGTATGGGTGTGCACCATGCACGGGTAAGTATGTGCTTAGTTATAGGAATTGATGACTACGATATATGTGGCGTGTCGTAAATACAGTTATAGGACCGTATGTGATGAGAATATATGGTGAACTATTTGCATGCACTGTATGACTATATGTTGTGAAATTATAGTAGTGGTGAATGTATATTAAATATAGTGAACTTGATTTAATAATGGTATGGTGTGACTATATGTGTTGAGATGTTTGGTATTGGACGAATATTAGAGGGTAGTATACCCTTGATGTTTGTGCATAGGTAGCTACCTATAGGTAGAGCGATGATTGTATTGGCTAAGAGTGAGACAATCCTTATATAAGTATCTGAACCATTGTTTTGTGAGTAGTAGTTATATAAGAGATGTATGTTTATATATATGATTGAAATACATGTATGAATTTGACTGTCTATAATAGGTATTAATGTATAACGTACGTGAATATATATATATATATATATAAATATACGTGTTAGTAGTGTTAAATGTTTGACTACTTAGTGCATATATAAGCTCTTGTAATGACTATACCTGGTTGAATTATTATATGACTTGATGGGGGTAGTTAATAGAGCGACTAGATATATTAGAAAGTCCGAGGACGGACTTTATTCTAAGGTGGGGAGGATGTAACGACCACTTTTCGTTGTACGTTGTTCGTGCACGTGCTTTTGTCCGTGCACGTGTTTATTTTAGACTTTATTTGATAGTGAATACTTTTGTGTGATATGCCGTTGTGAACGTCTCTGAGAGTATTAAATAGTGGCACTATCTTGGAACGACACTTCTCGAGTCGTTTTTCCACAATTTAAACTTACTCGATGAGACGTGACGATTCTCACTCTTGATGGGAGACGTTTCTATTTTTAGTCTCGACGTCCGACGTCGAAATTGTGATCCGTCTTCTTAGTTAGCTCACATTCGTCTTCACGATCACCACGATATTTATTTTATAATTTTTGGAGTTTATTTGACCACTTTTATATTTTTAACAAGTTTTATATTATTTTTAATAATTAATTTATAAATTATTTTCGGCCAAATAAAATTTATTTGAGTTTTAAACGTTTTAAAGAATTTTTGAGGAAATTTCCAGCTCATTTGGACCAAGTCAAATCCCAGGGTGAGTTGGAGAAGTTGAATTTCAAATTTTAAATCATTTTAATATTCTAATCCTATTAGATTTAGCCCTAGACCAAGTCAACCCACCTATACTATATAAGCAACCCCTAGGAAGACCTATTTTCGCAAGAAATTAGCCCTAGCCTCTTCCAAAACCAAAATTGGACGTTGCGACGATTCGTCGCAACGTTGCGACGTTTTTCCCCCGCTCAGACCGAGAGAACGGGCCCAAATCTACTGCACCGACCGCTGCCAACGCCCGCTCCCCCGCTCCGCTCGCTTGCACGGTCGTCGCCCCGCTTCAGCTGTGTCCGACCGAGGAGTTCTCTCGGTCAGACCGATGGCCGCCCCCGCTCACAGTCGCTCCCCGCATCGCTGCAAGCCCCGCAGCTGTCGCCCGCATCGCTCCGCATCTGACCGAGGCACCCGCCCGCCATCGCCGAAGCCCGCAACGTTGCAACACTTGCAACGTTGCAACGCTTGTCGCCCCGCTCCGCACCCCGCACGACCGACCGCTCCCATCGACCTGACCGACGGAAGCCCTCGCACCACAGCCTCCGCAGCCGCTGCACACACCAAATCGTCGCAGCCCCGCATTCTCAGCGCACGACCGAGAGATCTCCCCGCACCGAGGCTGTACGACCGAGAGCCACTCGTCGCAACCCCGCACCCGTCGCACCGCTTGCCACCGTGGGCCCCCCAAGTTCTCCAGAGTTATTGTGGGTCACCCAAAGGCCCCTAGGACTACTGTGGGCCCCACCTAGGTGCTTGCTCTTCGAGGATCCGTCGTGTACGACGTCGTCGCACGTCGTAGGCCGTCGTCGCACGTGCTAGCTTTGGAATCTGGAATCGTCGCCCTGGTCGATTGCTCTGAACTTTCCAGCGAGGAAACTATATTGGAATCAGTACTTGGAGCGCGTTCTATTATTCCAACCCCCGGTGTCGCTACCCGACGCCGGTGTAGCTTTCGCGTCGTGTTGAGGTTACACGTTGCACCCCTAGGACCCCCAACCCAATGCATGCTAACCAAGACTAAAAATCAGTATTTTAAAGTATTTTAAATGTTTTAGCAATCACTAATCAAGATTAATAAAACGGACGTAGGCCGGTGGACTTGTGCACGTAGGAATCGTGACTTTGGACTCGTTGGACGGTGTTTTCTTGACGTGATAGTTGCAAGCAAGTGAAACTTGCCAACTCTTGTGTAGGGCCATGTTTTTAGGCCACTTCCTTGTTTTCAGCGTAAAAGAGACTAGTCAGTGAAATGATAGCTGGCTAGACGCCTACTTGATCTAGTTTGACAACGAAACTAGATCCGTCACCTAATTGATCTAGCTTGACAACGAAGCTAGATCCAACCCATTAAACTTGTTGTTCATGCATACTAAACTGTCACGTTTACTTTCCTTACCTGTACGCACTTTTAACTGCCATGCATTGCATCTTACATGTCATCCCAGTTGATTGTTGCATTCGTAGCACACGCTACAATACTTGTACTCCTTGAAAACTACTTCCGGGGGAAACGGGCCTCATGTGTTGGTCAAAAGCCAATGCCCGGGTTCCCTGGACCGGCTAGGTGCACCCCTATGCCATACTTGTTAAAAACACTTCCTGGCTCGTGATCCAGAAGCGAGCATTACCGTTCGGGGGTAAGGCCATGGCTCGACACATGTGGAGGGGTAGGGATAAACGGTCAACTGAGCTTAGGAGTGGCCTGATCCGCCCTCTAGCCAGAAGACGGAATATCTGTGCACGAGGTGCTTACTTTTCTTGTCTTGTACTTGTCTTGTGAATGATTCATGCAATACTTGTCATCCATGCCATGTTTAAATGCCATGCTCGTACTTTACTTTACCTTACCTGTTGCACTCATTACTTTAAACTGCCATGTCATTGCATTCATGTTAGAACTGCTAGGTTGCTTTACCTACTTTCAGTTTCCTTGCACAAGTCTCTTGTAGACTTGCTGACATGTGCCCCTTGCTCTTTTGGGTGTCACATGTTAGACCTGAGCCAGAGATCGTTGCTGAGTACGTGATGTGTTGCTGACGCTGAGTCTGAGTCCATGATTGCCCAGGAGGATTTTGGTGGACACCGGTGACCATTCTTTGAGTCTTTGTTGAGCTTTATTTTTGCTTTAGGCCTTTTGTTAGTTGTTGGTGCGTAGCACCATTGTTATGTACTTTGTACTTTTGTTGGCCATGTTTGGGCCTTTAGTCTCTTTTTCTTTTCAGCCTGGTGGCTTTTTCTGTGATGTTGAAACTTATTTTATGGATATTCCGAGATATCTCTTTTGTCTCATTTAATTATTATTATCTTTGTTTCGTTCGCGTTGCAAGGACCTGCAGTTTTAAATTTGATTGACGCTTATCGGACTTGCAGCTTTGTAGCTTCAAGTCTGAGCGGACCTTCTCACGCTTCGCCTCCATATTTTTGGGAAGCGGGGCGTGACAATCGGTGACCCTCGGTACGCGTCCTTAATAAACCACACGCCTAACCCACTTTATGATGGTAGAGATCAACTCGGCGTACAACGGAATCATCGAAAGAGCTGCTGAACGTCGTAGAAGCGGTGGTCTCGACCTTCCACAAGATTATCAAATTCCAGACCCCCGAGGGGTTCGAAAGGGCAAGAGGGAACCTGGAACATTCAAGTCGATAGTTTGTCCACACAGGCTGAGATGGGGGCCAGAATAATCGTCCAAACCTCCAAGGGCGACATATTTGAGTACGCCCTCCGTTTTGATTTCCAAACCATCAACGATGGTGTGGAATATGAGGCGGCCATCAACGGATTCCGACTGGCTCGAGCCCTGAGGACAAGAGTAGTCCAACTATTCTGCGACTTCAACCTCGTCGTCCATCAACCGAATGGGACCTTCGAGGCCCGCGACGACTCAATCAGGGTTACATGCAAGTCGATAAAGCTGAAGCTCGTCACCTCCACCCATGTTGAAATTCATCACGTGCCAAGGTCGAAGAATCGTCGAGCTAATGCCTAGTCAAAACTTGCATTGTCCTCCCCAACGGGGGCTCGGTTAAACCATGTACGTGCAATGTCTACTCCATCCTAGCGTGCTGCCACAAGAGCTTCTAAGGCTCGATCAGGTGGACACATGGATGGACCTAATAGTCCGCTACATAAGCACATGAGAGAAACCGACCGACCCAGTGGAGGAATGAAAACTTGAGCAGAGGGCCTATCAATTCATCCTGTTAAATGGTTCGTTGTACAAAAGACGATGGACCAGGTATGACATCTTCCCATATCTTAAATGCAGATAACTCGATGTAGAATGTCAATGGGATGATGAACACATTACCTTCTTCGTTGCAGCGGAATAAGATCGAGGAGGAATTACAACGCTTTGGATCGGCATTGGAATCACCAATGGAAGCCAAACGCTTGTTCACCACCAAAGTTACCCTTTGTTCTTCGTCTGTTTATTTGGGAGAAAGAACGTAATCTTTTTTCTATTTCACAACATAAGTTGAAACCCTCAACTTCTTTTAATTACAATTATCCACAAAGGTTAATTGAAATTTACACTTATCCCTTTTAATCTTTTAATATTTACATATTAACCCCTTCGGATTAAACCCATCATGGGCATACCAAAAACTAACATCTCTCACTCGAACAAGATGTGATTATTGTTACTGAAACAACATGCGAAAAATACTTTTTCATATTTTGTAAATTGGCCAGACATATAAGCGAACATATATAATCTTGTTGTGCATTGGTTAGAGATACACAACTGCCATCTATGTAATCAATCCTCTAAAGTATCTCTGCAGCTTATAATACCATCGGTATAGTTTGTTATATTAGTTTAAGTCTTCTTGATCCCTCTTCTCATATATATTCTCAAGGAATACGCAAACACATCCACATTGATGTCTCTAAATCAAACAAATTGACTTGTCTATGATGTCATCAAACTTGATATTAACAAACTTAGCATATCCTTTGCACTCAATACCATAAGTCTCAACTCAGCTGCCTTCCTAGACATAACTTTTTAGACCGAATCACTTGTAGAAATATGTTAAAGTAGATATCACCAAGATTGAGACTTTGAGTACTAGTCAAAATCAAAGAGTATTGTAAGGAAACCAATCCTCTATGGACTCATACAGTGGAGAGGTAGGGATCCACTTTCTCACTTTCCATTATGATCAACTCCAGCACATGTGGTATAAATCATATGCAACAATGTATTGCATATGTCTTAGTAGTAATTCAATCCAACATCTTTCAGATTTCTGTTAACTGTACTCTTATGTTTAACACTGAATTCTACAACAATCAATTTCTCTAAAATTTCATGTTTGGCTCATTAATAGGCTTAGACAAACCTTGAAGAGTCAGTTCATCTCCGTCATTATATGTATGCATGTATGCATGGATGTGTGTGTGTGTAATGACCTCATCTTGAAACTTATTCAAGGCGACTTTCAAAGAGGATTAAGTCTTATCCTTGCTCTGTGTGTGTCACACATAGAGCAAGGATAAGACTTAATCCTCTTTGAAAGTCGCCTTGAATAAGTTTGTAGATGAGGTCATTATATATATATATATATATATATATATATATATATATATATATATATATATATATATATATATATATATATATATATATCTATGTATATGTATATGTCACGTCCCGCTTCCCAAAACAACGGAAGGGAGGTGTGATTAAGGTCCGCATGGGCCGGAGCTGTGAGGCTCGGACCAAATAAGCGTCTGTAAGGAAACCAAAGATAGAAACAAACAGGTTCTTGCATATATAAAAATTCGTAACAATAGAAAGTACTGAAAGGAAAAGCATTCATTTTATTCCATCAAGATATCCAGAAGTACAAGAGTCTAATAAAGGAAGTAATGCCCCGCATGGCAACAAACGCAGAAAGTAAACTACTGGTGCACGCACCCAACCTAGGCAGAAAAGTAAACGGTGCTACGCACCCCAACTAGAAAGCAGGAAAAGTAAACGTGACAGCAACGGTGAGGGACCTCTAGGTCTGGTCCTCGTCAGGTACGTACTCCGGGTCGACGTCCTCTGGCTCCACGTACTCAGGTATATCCGGTTCGTCCGCGTACTCTGGCTCAACATCTGACGTACAACACCCAAGAGAAAAGGAACTGTACGTCAGGTAAATTCTACAAGGAAGAGGTGAGAGACTCTACTATAAGTGTAAGGTAATTTAAGAGCAACAATTTACTCGTTGATTAACATACTGTTGTTCGACATGACAGTTATACTATGCAGGAAGTAAAGCGGTGCAAGAAAGTAAAACGTGACAGATAGTAGCCATAGCGTGTGCTACTGGCTACGGGACTAAGCTAGACGGGACAGGACAAGGCAAGAAATACCATGGGTGTCACGAATGTTCACTCCTTTCGGTCTGTACCGAGGGAATGCTCAACCCAAGTACACGGGATAAGATAAGACAAGAAGTGTGTCACTAAGGTTCACGCCTTTCGGTCTGTACCGAGGGAACGCTCAACCTAGTACACAACTCGAGACAAGACAAGCCAAGAATTGGGTCACTATGGTTCACGCCTTTCAGTCTGTACCGAGGGAACGCTTAACCTAGTACACGACTCGAGACAAGACAACACTGCGGGTGACAAGAGAGATTCACATCTTTCGGGTTGTGGGTGGCCAAACCCTCCCAACTGAGGGAACGCTCAACCTTCCTCTAACCCAAGTGCTCAAAACAAGACAACACAGAGATCACTCTCTCTTGGAGAGCATCTGAAACGCCCGGAGGCTTTTGTGACATGACATGACCGATGTTGAAGAGTTGTTCATTCTAGGGGGTCCACACGCACACACAAACACAGGATAACCCTAAGGTGTCAGTTGATGTTGTTGTTTGTGCTTAGACTTCATCGTCAAGTCTAAGCTGTCAAGGGAGTCCCAAACGCTATCATTTCATGTCTGTTTCTCTTTAAACGTACTTTAACATTCTAAAAAGAAGATGGCCTAAACGTGGCCGTAAGAACACAAGTCTAAAAACTTGCCTGCTGTAGCGAGTGCGTCGTCTGTCTGGAGCGTCTCGTTGAAGCAGTGCGCCAGCGAGAGTCCGTCTGAAACGGGTCAACGACGGGGTCAGGACGTGTTTTTCATCAATCCTATTATGGTAAGTTTCTAAGTTTGGCGAGACTACCATAACGGTCAAAAGTCACATCTTTTTGATTCGTTTCACCTAATCGACGACTATCCTATGTGCACAGATATTCAAGTCCATTCGTCAATGTATAAGGTATGAACAACATTTTAAAGAAGCATAAATATAAACTTAGTTATTGTTGATGACTTTTAGATTAGGTTTTAGATTCTCTACGGTGTGGGTTCTTACTACGCGTTAGGGGGCTAACCTTTTGACGTTGATCGAAGAGCAGATGTCAGGTCTGAACAGCAATGGATATGCATCTTCTGCAACGTCTCGGCTGCGGGTAGCGTAGCAAGACACTTTCAGACAGCGAGGTGGAGGCACGAACAGTGAGCAAGCGTCGATCTCTCTCCCGTTGCGGATAGCACAACAGATCTACACGACGGCGGTAACGTCAGGGGAAAACATGCGAGTTCGGCAACACACGTGAACTCCTAGGAGCAAAAGGGCTGCCGGGGACAGCCGGGCGTGTGTTTTCCGGCAAGCGCAGATCTGTCCAAAAACTACCGTTTAGATGAGTTTGAGAGGTGTTTTGAGGGAGATAGAGAGTAGATGGAAGGGGAAGGAGATTTGCATGTGATAGGGAGACTTGAGGGGAGTCCGAGGGTGGTGGAGACGACAGCTAGAGGTCGCCGGAGCGACGGCAGCGGGTGTTTTTCGGCAGATTGGCAGGGTTGTCAAAAATCTGGCCTGGGCTGCTCTTTCTTGCGGTTTTAATGGGTGTGAGAGAGGAGAGGGGAGAGGGGAAGAGGAGGAGAGGGTGGCCGGACTAAGGGGGAGGCTGGTGGTCGCCGGCGACGAGAAGAACTCGTGCAAGGAGATGCAAAAATGGCAGGTTTGGGTTCAAGCGGGTTCCTCTAGGGCTTGGAGTGTTTGGTTTTAAAAGAGAGGAGTTTGCTATAACATGTTTTAAAAGGGGTATAAATAAGGGATGACTAGGAGAGAGGGTGAGTGAGGGGGTGTGCAAAGTGGGTAAAAGCTAGAGGAGAATAGTGGCAGCAATCTCATTCATGATACGTAAAGATTCCTCTAAGATTTGATTAAGTTTGAATTTTGAAAATTTGGGTTAGGCTAATTGGGCTTTGATTTTGATTAGTGGGTTTGGTTGGGCTAGGGGTGTCCAAAAATTACGAAAAAATATCAGGACTACCGTGATGACGAGAGGCTCGGTGGTACGGTGGTCGATCGCACGTTCGGTACACAAAAAACGAACTAAAAATAAAAAGGTTCGGCGACTAAGTCTAAAGCTACGACGACTCTGCAATCAAACCTGATTTGCGGGAGAACGACTCGTGAAATGACGTTCACTAAAAATCCCACAAATAACTACTCCTTCATACTGTCACAACGACATATCACATCGCATAGTCCGGATCCAAGAAGAGACAAAAAAAATAAATACGCACACGAAATAGTCGTACACACAAAAATAATAACGGTTGAAAAGCGGCTGTTACATTCTACCCACATTAGAAATGATTCCGTCCTCGGAATCTCTCATAAAAATAATAATAATATCTATATACCCTTATACCCGTAACTCCCATATTCCACATATGATCGCTTATCCTACAACTTCAACCAGTATTCCACAACAATTCATCATTACTTGCCTTTTCACTGGATAATGCTGTGACTAAACTCACATCCTATGTCTTAACTATTGACCCATCACTGCCGTTCAAATTTTCAACTCCAAGTTCTCATAAAAATAATAATCATCTTCTCATACCATACCACTCCACTAAACATCATCGCTCAATAACATCTTTAAATTTCTCAATCTCTTCCCAATATTAATCAATCGCTAAAATGATGTTCTAGCCAATCACCAATCTAAGACAAAAATTTGTCTATCTTATAACACATTTCACAAATCAACAATTGCCTTGCCCTCAATACATTCTTCGTCATATCGTCCTATATATTTATTCCCCAAATACTTGAACTATCAAAATCACATATTATCCTTACTCACTATAACTAATCCCAACCAATATTAAATCCGTCTACCTAACCATCCATTCATCTCAATACGTCGTGTTATTCCTAATATCTTCTCTCGTCAACTTAAAAATCAAGTCTTGATGCTTTAAATACTCTACTCATTTCATGATCACTCTAAATCATACTATAACTCCATAGCTACTCCCATCTACCACTCGTCCAAGTTTCAGATCTGATAAGTTCCCATCTCACTGTGTATAATTTCATTCATCCAGAGTCCCCATTGAGTCCGTTACTCATTGGTATCATTAATAAGTCTTGGACACCTCATTCTTTTCATCCAAAGAAATCTAATCTAATATCCTTGCTATTTAAAATCAACTAAACACTGATACAACATATCTCATCTCACTCTAAGCCTACTCGCAAACGTAACCCTATAACAATAATAGCTAGTACTAACAATATCATAACAATCAAAAACATTCCCGAAGAGGGAAAGAAAAGAAAGGAAGTTTAAGGCCATTGACATATTTTAAAACATTTGGAAAACGTGTGGAGTTGTGATGTTGGATGAGGGAAGATAGGTGGGTTGTGATCTTTGTGGGCTGATCCCAAAACATTAAAGGTTTGATTTGAAAGGAAACAAAAAGTTTTGAAACATACATAAACAGCCAAAAATAAGCTGAATTATAATATGGAAGACTAAAACTATAGAGTTACCTGCAATGACGCCATCCACTGATGTCATGGCATATGCTCCCCGGACAACAGCTCCTCTCTGGGTAGGGGTAGGCGCTCTACTCTGCTGTGGGGCTGGTGCTCTGCCGTCCACATGGCGATACCTCGGGCAATCTCTAGTGACATATGTGGCGGCTTCACACTCCAGACACAAACCCTGCCTCTTCCTGCAATCGTTCTGACGATGTCACAGCTTTCCACAGAAAAGACATCGCTCTCTGGCCTTGCTCTGTGCAGGTGCTCCTGGCCTCTTGAAAGGCACTGACTAAAATGGTCCTACTGTAGACCTAGCAGAAGGTCTATGCTGCTCCATCAGTCGCTTTCCTCCATAATCAGAAGGATCAGGTAGATGTGACACGATCTCATGATTCCTTGTGGCATTCAGCACAGCTCCCATGGTCGAAAAGTGTGCCGAGGACATGGAAGCCTGAACCTTCAGGTGCAGCCCCGGAAGAAACCGATAAGCTCGGTTCTTTTCCTTCTTGACCATATGCGAAGCGAATTGACTAAGCTGAAGGATCCTGTCCAAAACAGAGTTAGGATCGATAACATGAAGTTTAGACTTACGCTTGCGTACGCGGCACGGTAGTCTACGAACTTCGCCTTCGGATTCGCCACGACGGATCGAGTCTACTCACGAACGGAGTAAGGCTACTAAATCCACAATCTAAATCTCTACTTTAGATTAAGAACTTGGATAGAGAGAGAGGAAATATTTCTGCAGAGCTTCGCTAGGATGAAGATGCATGCATGAATTTCATGCAAAAGGTGTAAGGAAAATGGCTACCCTTGGGTCTTATTTATAGCCCCCAAGGTAGTTATTTTAGGGTAAGTTGTTCCTTTGGAACAACTTAATTAAGGTGTACCATGATACATGGCACATTATAAGCTTAAGTTGTACCATATGCATGGTACAACATAAGCTTAAGATATTCCCCCTTTATTAGCCATATGTCGCATGCACTTATGCATATATAATGCGACTTTCCCACTCATCCAGAGATCCTCTCCGCAAGGGAACATATTCCCTTTGCACACGACTTCGTGTACGCGACGTTCGAGGTCCGTATTCCCTCGTACATCCCCCACAAGGGTGTACAAACGTCTTCCATATCCAACATCTCCCACTCACACTTGAGGGGATTGTAAGAGAACGTCTTTCTCTTAGTTCTTTCATCTATCATACCGAGAAATAGACTGTGCGACCGTCATGCGCGTAGAGTCTGTTGTTGTGCACTTGTTAGAGATACACAACGACCTCGAAGGTGCAAAGTTGAGTAGTTCAACGCATGCTTTACCCTAGATTATTTCTTCACATTTCTTATACTTTATATTCAACAATTGAATCCCATCTGGATCACAATTGGCTGGCCAGCTTTGAATCATTAAAGTCCAAATGCGAATATGAAATCAATCTTCCTCTTCTTGCGAACCTTCTGATCTTGACTTGATTCGCTTTTCTAACGTGCCCCGCCAAGCCGAATTACCATAGCCCATTAGCAACACGCTAAGATAGCGATCATCTCGTCAAATCTAAAGGAACCAATTGGAGTCCTTGAGGGTAAGAGTTAAGACCCGTATGGCCTTTGAGTCTCACATAATAGCAAACACTATTGCTACTAACTCAGTGGTCGAAATGCATACGTTGTATGAACACGTATTACAACATCACTCCTTTCCCAGGGAGAGTATGTCTTAATGATGTTGTACGGATGAAAAGATCAGACACCACAGTGCCTATCTTTTGAGTCCCCTTACTACTCAGGAAATATTCCCGGACTCTCATCCTGCATAAGACAGATAGGATTAAAAATCCAATGAGATCTTTATATCCTTGTGATACAGATCTCAGATCTTTTGTAAGCATCCATATGATGCAGATCTTTCATTCGACTATCTTGTTAAAGTCATGACTCTAAATCATTCGTCTAATGATTTTGACTTTAAACTAGTCTCATCTCTATCTTATCCATCTGATAAGATAAGGCGGTTGCTCATGTGAGAGAGCCAACCTTAATCTGTCCGACATACACACAATTCAGCTGAGATTTCAAAAATGTACACTAACATTTCTTAAGAAATTCATATGCAATGTTGGAAAAAGAACTTATTCTTTTATTAATTTTGATCATTTCTTAGACATGGGAATATATATTTGGTACAACTCAGCCCGTACGCAATCCTTGAGATGATAAGTGTTTATAAAACAGATTTCTGGGGATCGGTTTCGTAAGCTGATCCTCTATCATCTCATGCGTAGATATGTACCTTATGTCTACCTTCTTGGTTTTATCATAATCTTTTGCAAATCCGCAGTTCCTTTAAGATACTGCATTATCCTCTTAACCGCTTTCCAGTGTTCTTGCCCTGGGTTGGATTGGTAACAGCTTACCATTTCCAACGGCAAAACAGATGTCCGGTCTCGTACACACCATAGTGTACATAAGACTATCAACTGCACTGGAATATGGAACTTTTTCCATAATTTCCTTTTCCTTTTGGTTCTTTGGACACGATTCCAGATATAAATTATCGCATATGCTTATATGAATATCAATGGACTTGCAGTCCTGCATATTAAATCGTTCTAGAACCTTCTTTATATAAGTCTCCTGTGAAAGAGAAAGAAGTTTCTTCGAACGATTCCTTGAAATCTTAACTCCAAGGATATATGCGGCTTTTCCTATGCCTTTCATCTAAAATACTGATGAAAGCCAAGCCTTGATACTCATCACAAAGCCCTTGTCATTTCCGGCTATTAAAATGTCATCTACATATAGAGACATAATAACATGCTTGCTTTTAATCCTCTTGATATATACGTAGTTATCTTCATCAAGTATGGAAAATCCATTTGATAAGACAACCTCTTGAAATCGTATATACCATTGCCTCTAGGATTGTTTAAGACCATATATGGATTTACGAAGTTTACAAACCTTATGTTCGTTTCCTTCTTTTACAAACCCTGTTGGTTGTTCCATATAGATCTCCTCGTCCAATTCTCCATTGAGAAAGGCAGTCTTTACATCCATCTGATGTAATTTGAGGTATAAGTAAGCTACCATTGCCAGAATCATGCGAATCAAGGTAAAACGCACAACAGGTGAGAAATTTTCTTCGTAGTCTATCCCTTCCTGTTGCGTAAAACCTTTCGCGACAAGGCGAGCTTTATATCTATCTATAGAGCCATCAGCCTTATGCTTGATCTCGAGAACCCATTTGTACCCAATTGCTCTATGTCCTCTGGGTGAGTTAACTAAGTCCCAGACTTGGTTAACTTTCATGGATTTCAATTCCTCCTTCATCGCTTCCATCCATTTGTCTTTTGCAGGGCATGATGCGGCATATTTGAGATTTTTCAAGTCCTTGTTGACTCGAATTTAGATCAATTCTAATATCACTCCCACTTGAAATGTTGTTAGAATTGCTCCCATTTAGATCATTATTCCCGTATGAAATAGGATAATCGTCATTCGTTTAATCCATTGGTGAAGGTTAAAAAGAATTTTCGTTTTCACCAAGAATTTCTCCCACTCGAATGAGGTAATCCTTTTTGATCATAAATCTCAAAATGGAGATAAGTCCTGACTTATCTCGCCCTGTCTTGGAAACTCGTTTTCCAAGAAAGTGACATCCCTCGACTCAAAATCAATTAGCACACCATTGTCTTCCTGACTAACAAAAACATAACCTTTGGAGTTTTATGCGTATCGTTTAAAGATACATTTCCTTCTCCTTGGCCCAAGTTTGCCATACTTATGGGAGAAAATATGTGCGTTGAATGCACAAACTCAAGGTAAAAATGTTTAATTCAGGGCACCTTTGGTTCCACAACTCATAAGGAGTGGAGCTAACTGATTTCGAGGGTACGTGGTTTAAAATGAAAATGGTTGTCAATAATGCATCACCCCAAAAGGTGATTGGCAAGTTAGCTTGCGCCATCATTGAACGGACCATTTTTCATTAAAGTCCTATACCTGCAACACCAATTTGTTGAGGAGTATAAGGCATAGTTACTTGATGTACTATGCCTTTTTCATTACAAAGTTCCTTTAAACTTGTTGATTGATATTCACCGCCCCTATTGGTTCGCACGACCTTAATCTTGCGATCTAATTGATTCTCCACTAAACTCATATAGTTTTTAAAGCAGGTTTAGTGCTTTCACTTTTGTGGGATATCAAATAGATATGACCGAATCGGGTGAAGTCATCAATTAAAAGTGATGAAATAGGACTTCCCGCGTCTTGTCTTGACATTCATCGGACCACATATGTCCGAATGGATAAGCGGTAATGGAACCTTGGCCCTTGTGCCGGTTCCAAACGGCTTGCGACAAGATTTCCCTACAAGGCAATGTTCGCAGGTCGACATTTCAACCTTTGAAACATTGGATAGAAGGCCACGTTTGGCAAGTCTATCCATACGCGTTGGTCCAATATGACCAAGCCTTGAGTGCCAACAAATTATATTAGACTCATTAGTCAAAGAATTTGTCACAAGGAAATGAGAAATCATACATTGTACTTATTACAATGAATCCTTTAAATACAAACCCAGTACCAATAAAGGAATTATTACAAAAATAGGTCCATATTACAAACATGAAGGAACCAACTATTAACCAAGACCCAATAAATTGACCACAGTTTTAATATTCCTTTGAATATATGGAATGAAGAGAACATCATGAAGTAGTATAGTGCGGCCGTTGTCCAAGACAAGCTTGCGAGTCCCAACGCCTTTCACTTCAACACGTGTGTTGTTTCCTACATTGATCCACTTCATTCCTCGAGTATCCGGTGATACTCCACGAAGGACCGTCTTTCCTTTGCTATGTGGTCGGTGGCACCTGAATCAATTATCCCAAAATGGATTAGATTCCACAAGAAATATTGAACTAGAAACACATATGTTACTAGTATTACAAGTTACCTCGTCACTTCCACTCGTACACGAACGAGCATAGTGACCGAGCTTGTTGCACTTGAAGCACTTGATCCTTTTCAAGTCTTTCTTCTTGTGCCATTTCTTGTGCCCACCCTTATGTTTGGGTTCCTTGGTGGACTCAGGTTGCTTATTACGTTCATTAGAAGACTTCGAACGATCTTTACGTTTCTTTCCCCCGTGTGAGGAACTAGCAACCATGTGCACTTCTGCACTTGGCTTGGCAGCCGCAAGCCGCTCTTCCTCTAATTCGAGGTGCTTGGAAACATCGTTGAAGGTCTTGATGCTCTCATTATGAGTGAGATGCATCTTCATCTGATCCCACCCATTTGGTAGGGAACGTATGACTGCTTGGGTTTGTTGCTCATCCGTGAGCACATGACCTGCGTCCTTTAACTCTGAGATAAGGTTCGCCATATGTCGCAGATGTTTCCCCATGGAATGATCTGGACGTTTCTTATATGTATCGAACTTTATAGTTAAGGCGCGAAGTTTGGACACCGATGTGCCACCGAACTTCTCCTCTAGCTTGGACCATTTGTCCATGGCTAAGTCATATTCTCAGAAGATGCGCATTATGTCATCAGCCATACTGCTTAATAACGTAATGCGCGCTATCTTATTCTTCCGAGACCAAGCATCAAAAGCTTCCTTATCTCGTCTGTGTTGGGCCGTAGTGCCCAACTCGGGTTCAATCATTATGTTCTTTAGAGTTTTGAGCACTTCTTGCTCCTCTAAAACGTATTGTATCTTAATGGACCAAAGTTTGTAATTATCGCCGTTGACTTTTTCACCTTTGTTTAACTCAGCGACGATATTCTTTGAAGCGGAAGACATTTTACTTTTAAAATGCTGCAAAAAACACAAAACCGAAGGTTCGATCAAAACATTGCATAAAAATTCTTAAAATATAACTCCCACTTGAAATGATAATAGAGTATCCCATTTGGATAGTTCTAAAAATTCAAATCCCACTTGGAATTATATTATATTTGATAAGTTACTTTCGAAAAATATTGAAGATGTTGTTCTAGAATCGAAAAGGTCTCTATGATTCCAATCACCATCTAGAACAACCTTCAATATTCCCACATCACTTATCAAACAATAGTACTCTTATAGTACTAGCAGCGGAAAACGAGTATTTGATAAGTTACTTTCGAAAAATATTGAAGATGTTATTCTAGAATCGGAAAGGTCACTATGTTTCCAATCCCCATCTAGAGTAACTTTCAATATTTCTCCCTCACTTTATCAAATGTTAGTACTCTTATAGTACTTTGCAGCGGAAAAGCGTTTTTGAAAACGTATTTTTCAAAACGAATTTAAAATACATTGGCTAATCTCCGTAGAGTAGAGCACAACGTCATAAGTTCATTGGCTAATCTCCGTGGAGTAGAGCACAATGACATGGCTAATCTCGCATGAAGTAGAGCATTACGGCAAATCTTCAAGGAGTAGAGCACAATTACATAAGTACATTGGCTAATCTCCGTAGAGTAGAGCACAATGACTTGGCTAATCTCGCATGAAGTAGAGCACTATGGCTAGTCTTCAAGGAGTAGAGCCCAAGTTAAAAAACTTCATTAAAATGTTAGTTCCGTATGAACTAGTCGGCACTGTGGTTAGCCCCGTATAGGCTAATCGGCACATCCGAGTTTGGCCAATGCCTTTTGTCACCCCGTATGGGTCAGTAGGCAAATTTGCAGTCGACCCAGACCTTCTGCCAGATTGGTCGACCAAAATGACCAAATTGGTCGACCAATTTTCGAACTGCAGTTTCTTCCCGGCCAGGGCCTCTGCCCTGGCCGGGGCTTGGCCAATGGGCCGGCCAGGGCCTCTTCCCTGGCCGCCCAGGGGCCCTGGCCCCCTCGGCCAGGGCCGGCCAGGCCCTGGCCTCTGCCAGGGCCGGCCGGCCAGGCCACTGGCCGGGGCCAGGGCCCCTGCCCTGGCCTCTGCCAGGGCGGCCAGGCCCCTGGCTTGAGGCCAGGGTGCTGCCCTGGCCTCTGCCAGGGCGGCCTGCCCGCTGGCCGGGGCCAGGGCTCCTGCCCTGGCCTCTGCCAGGCCCTGGCCTGAGGCCAGGGCTCTGCCCTGGCCTCTGCCAGGGTGGCCAGGACCCTGGCCGGGGCCAGGGCTTCTGCCCTGGCCTCGGCCAGGGCGGCCTGGCCCTGGCCGGGGGCCAGGGCCCCTGCCCTGGCCCGGCCAGGGCGGCCTGGCCCTGGCCTGGCCTGGCCTGGCCGCGGCCAGGGCCTTCTGGCCTTGGCCGTGGCCGGCCAGGGCCGGCCGTGGCCTGGCCTGGCCTGGCCGCGGCCAGGGCTCCCTGGCCCTGGCCGTGGCCGGCCATGGCCCTTTAGCCATGGCCGGTCTCCCCCCTTTCATGGGGTGGCCGCATGCACTCCACCCCCTTGATGGGGTGGTCGCCGGTGGTTATTGGCCGTAGCCAACCCCCTCCGCATGGGGAGAGGGGGTGCATGGCCTTTATAGCCCATTTGGCCATGGTGCACATGCACCAAATTTCATCTTACCTTATGGAAATAACTACCACCTTCTTCCTCGATGAAGCACCCGTTCGTCGATGAAGCACCCGTTCGTCGAGAAATTAGTTATTTCCTAATGGCCGTGTGCCAAAAAATGAATAACATACTACGTGAACGGTCGGTTCTTCCCGTCACGGAGAGTTCCTACCATATCCGTAATGATAGGAGACCCTAACGTGAAAAGAACAACCGCTGCGTTCTCTCCGTCACGAAGCGTTCCTACCATATCCGTAATGGTAGGAGACCCATTCGTGAAAAAGACAACGACTCGTTCATAGTTTCGATGGGGTGGCGTTTTGACCGAGACGAACCCATATGGCTCTGATACCAATGAAGGATCCTGTCCAAAACAGAGTTAGGATCGATAACATGAAGTTTAGACTTACGCTTGCGTACGCGGCACGGTAGTCTACGAACTTCGCCTTCGGATTCGCCACGACGGATCGAGTCTACTCACGAACGGAGTAAGGCTACTAAATCCACAATCTAAATCTCTACTTTAGATTAAGAACTTGGATAGAGAGAGAGGAAATATTTCTGCAGAGCTTCGCTAGGATGAAGATGCATGCATGAATTTCATGCAAAAGGTGTAAGGAAAATGGCTACCCTTGGGTCTTATTTATAGCCCCCAAGGTAGTTATTTTAGGGTAAGTTGTTCCTTTGGAACAACTTAATTAAGGTGTACCATGATACATGGCACATTATAAGCTTAAGTTGTACCATATGCATGGTACAACATAAGCTTAAGATATTCCCCCTTTATTAGCCATATGTCGCATGCACTTATGCATATATAATGCGACTTTCCCACTCATCCAGAGATCCTCTCCACAAGGGAACATATTCCCTTTGCACACGACTTCGTGTACGCGACGTTCGAGGTCCGTATTCCCTCGTACATCCCCCACAAGGGTGTACAAACGTCTTCCATATCCAACATAAGCATCTCGAACTCCGCCTCGTACTCATCAACCATCATTTCCCCAGCTTCAGATTCACAAATCGGCTCAACAGCTTCCTCTTTGCAGCCTTCGAAAAATACTTCTCTCTGAACATGGACTTGAAAGTCTTCCACTCCACAGGCTTCTGCAGACGCCTCTCCTCAATGCTCCACCAGTTCCTAGCCTTCTCAGCCAGCTGCATCATGGCTATCTCAACTCTGGTATCCTCATGAATCTTTACAACTACCAGCTTCTCTTCTGTGCTCTGAATCCACTCATCAGCACCTGACGGTCATTCCTTCCCAGAAAATGTATTCGGCCGAAGCTCATTGAACTGCTTCACTCCAGGAGCAGCTCCCGGGGCAGGTGGCGGCGGTCGAGCCTGGACAGCTCGGGCAGCCTGATGGGACTGCTGAACCAATTGATGCTGAACGTCCAGCATCTCCCTCATGAGGCCCAGAAACTGACGGAATTCACCGTCCTGGTCTCCCGGAACTCCATTAGTTGAGCTCCCGGCTTCGGTATTGCTTCTTCCTGCCATCTTATTGACAAGGAAGACCCAAATTAGACTCGTACACGATAACTAGATAATAAAAAATGAATGCGAGTAATACTATTACTACGAACTTTTATAATTACAAGACCTGCATGGGCCACCACTAAAACCTGTCACGCCACACTTCCCAAAACAACGGAAGGGTGGCATGATTAAGGTCCGCATGAGCCGGAGCTGTGAGGCTCAGACCCAATAAGCGTCTGTGAGGAAACCAAAGATAGAAACAAACAGGTTCTTGCATATATAAAAATTCGTAACAACAGAAAGTACTGAAAGGAAAAGCATTCATTTTATTCCATCAAGATATCCAGAAGTACAAGAGTCTAACAAAGGAAGTAATGCCCCGCATGGCAACAAACGCAGAAAGTAAACTACTGGTGCAAGCACCCAACATAGGCAGAAAATTAAAAGGTGCTACGTACCCGAACTAGAAAGCAGGAAAAGTAAACGTGACAGCAATGGTGATGGTCCTCTAAGTCTGGTCCTCGTCAAGTACGTACTTCGGGTCAACGTCCTTTGGCTCCATGTACTCAGGTATATCCGGCTCGTCTGCGTACTCTGGCTCAACACCTGACGTACAGCACCCAAGAGAAAAGGAACTGTATGTCAGGTAAAGTCCACAAGGAAGAGGTGAGATACTCTACTGCAAGTGTGAGGTAATTTAAGAGCAACAATTTACTGGTTGATTAACATGCTGTTGTTATAACATGACAGTTACACTATGTAGGAAGTAAAGCGGTGCAAGAAAGTAAAACGTGACAGACAGTAGCCGTAGCGTGTGCTACCAGCTACAGGACTAAGCTAGATGGGACAGGACTAGACAAGAAGTACCGTGCGTGTCACGAAAGTTCATACTTTTCGGTCTATACCGAGGGAACTCTCGACCCAAGTAACGGGACAAGACAAGACAAGAAGTGTGTCACTAAGGTTCATGTCTTTCGGTCTGTACCGAGGGAACACTCAACCTAGTACACAACTCGAGACAAGACAAGACAAGAATTGGGTCACTAAGGTTCATGCCTTTCAGTCTGTACCGAGGAAACGCTCAACCTGGTACATGACTCGAGACAAGACAAGACTGCGGGTGACAAGAGAGATTCATGCATTTCGATTTATGGGTGGCCAAACCCTCCAAGCTGAGGAAATGCTCAATCTTCCTCCACCCCAAGTGCTCAAAACAAGACAACACAGAGATCACTCTCGCTTGGAGAGCATTTGAAATGCCCAGAGGCTTTTGTGACATGACATGACCGATGTTGAAGAGTTGTTCATTCTAGGGGGTCCACACGCACACACACACACAGAATAACCCTAAGGTGTCAGTTGATGTTGTTGTTTGTGCTTAGACTTCGTCGTCAAGTCTAAGTTGTCAAGAGGGTCCCAAACACTATCATTTCATGTTTGTTTCTCTTTAAACTTACTTTAACATTCTAATAAGAAGATGGCCTAAACGTGGCCGTAAGAACACAAGTGTAAACACTTGCCTGCAGTGGCGAGTGCGTCGTCTGTCTGGAGCGTCACGTCGAAGCAGAGCATCAGCGAGGGTTCGTCTAAAACGGGTCAATGGCGGGGTCAGGACACGTTTTTCATCAATTCTATTATTGTAAGTTTCTAAGTTTAGCGGGACTACCCTAACGGTCAAAAGTCACATCTTTTTGATTCGTTTCGCCTAATCGACGACTATACTATGTGCATAGATATTCAAGTCTGTCCGTCGATGCCTAAGGTATGAACAACATTTTAAAGAAGCAGGAATATAAAATTAGTTATCGTTGATGAATTTTAGATTAGGTTTTAGATTCGCTACTGTGTGGGTTCTTACTACGCGTTAGGGGGCTAACCTTTTGACGTTGATCGAAGAGCAGATGTCGGACCTGAACAGGGATGGATCTGCGTCTTCTGCAACGTCTTGGCTATGGGTAGCACAGTGAGACACTTTTGTACAGCAAGGTGGAGGCAGGAACAGAGGGCAAGCATCGATCTCTCTCCCATTGCGGGTAGCGCAACGGATCTACACGACGGCAGCAACGTCGGGGGAAAACACGCGAGTTCGACAATGCGCGTGAACTCCTAGGAGCAAAGGGGGGTGCCATGGATTGAAGAAGGTCAGTGGAGGTTGCTCGGTCCGGTGGATGGCCG
>JAULAV010004952.1:0-25017 GCA_030789695.1 Scilla litardierei | reverse complement strand
TGATTAACCAAATTTTTGGCAACTTAAACTTGGTTAATTTGTAGTATGTTTTCATTTTTGGCAATGTTAAGGTTGAAATTTTGAATCTTGAATGCAGCATATTTCAGTGAATGCAGCACATATAACTGCACATATAATTTCCTTCGGGTTTCCATTCCTTTCTTATTTAAATCATCATGTGATGTGATTTTTTGCGAGGGCAAAATTCGCTAACATTAACAGCTAACATTAACTGTAATATAATTGGGGCATCAATAAATATGCTAAACCATAATATTAGTAAAAAATTATTCTTAAAAGGAGCACCTATTAACACCAGGTGTTCAATGCATTACAGCTTAATATTAATATTATAATTTAAGGATATTAACGACTTAATGATCATATGATTAAATGAGTGTTGACAAAATTTACCATTTTAAATGTCGTCTCTGTTAATTTGGCGACTATGACTGTGTAAACTAAATGAGGTTTCCTTTGGACATCTATTTTACAAATAAGGGAAGTTTTTCAATGTGGTTGTTGACTAGGACAAAAGGGTAGGTAGATAGACATATGTAATTGAATCTCGAAAATCAATTGATAGGATGAGAGTGTGAAAATTATAGAGAGAGAACAGTAAAATTTTTAGAGAACTAAATTTTGGGAGAAGGCAATTTTTGGGTTGAACTAAATTTTATTGAGGGAACTAAATTTTGGGAGAGAACTAAAATTTTTTAGTGAACTAAATTTTGCGGGGAGCTAAAATTTTTGGGGAAACAAAATTCTCTGGGGAACTAAATTTTGAGGGACTAATATTTTTAACTAAATAAAATTATGTGTGCTTTAGATATTGTTATTCGTTTAAATTTTCGGGATTTAAGATTTTAACCGGGGAATATTTTAAATGAACCGTGCCCTTGGGCACGTGTATTCTCTAGTGTATATATATATGTGTGTGTGTGTGTGTGTGTATATATATACATATGTGTGTGTATAAATGTATGTATATGTGTGTGTGTGTGTGTGTATACATATGTGTGTGTGTATATATATACATATGTGTGTATATATATATATATGCATATTACATGCATATACACACACACACACACATATACATACATATGTGTGTATATATATACATGTGTGTGTGTGTGTGTGTGTGTATAATGACCTCATCTTGAAACTTATTCAAGGCGACTTTCAAAGAGGATTAAGTCTTATCCTAAGTCTTATCCATGCTCGTTTACCTAGAACTTCATAGGCGAGGCGACTGCCTATGTGAGATGGCCAATCTCCATGCTTATTCGACATACTTTCATTATGTACTCTTTTCATATGCATGTGTTAACAAATAACACTATTGGGAAACATATATCATCCAACACAATGAATGAAATAAACATTTTATTGAATAATTTCTATATTTTATAGAGTACAATCACAAGTATATTTTCAAATTCTATGTAAATCCATAGCTTTCATATGGTTCACAAATGCGTCTCTAGAAATGGGCTACGTAAGAGGATCAGTAACCATTTTGTGTGTAGATATATATTTGACAGAAACTATCTTCTTAGCAACAATGTATTTTACAAAAAGATATCGTATGTCGATATGTTTAGTACGACTGTGATACTTTGGGTCATTAGTGTAAGCTATCACAGCTTGATTATTACAGTAGACAATCACTAGTTATTTCTTTACACCTAAATTTTGTAGGAACCGTCCTAACCAAATCGCTTCATGGTCTCCTACTGAAGCAGCAACAAATTCTGCTTTCATAGTTAATAAAACTACACAAGTCGGTTTCTTACTGCACCATGATATGGCACCATCTCTGAGTAAGAAAAAGTATCTTGATGTATATTTCCTCTCATCTACATCTCTCGCATAGTCTGCATCAGTGTAACCTTACAGTTTGGTGGACAAACCTTCGTAACACAAACTGTAGTTGGATGTGCCATTGAAATATGTCATGATCCTCTTCACAGCCTTCCAATGCTCAGATCTAGGATTTGACTGATATCAACTAACCAATCCTATTGTATGGCATATATCTGGCCTTGTACACACCATCATAACATACATTAAGCTACCCACAACACTTGCATAAGGCACTTTTGACATCATGTTCTTTTCGTCTGTCGTTCCAGGACAACCATCTAAACTTTGACTATCACCGTTTTCTGTTGAAGTTTTAACTAGATTGCATTTAGATATGTCGATTCGTTCTAAAATTTTATTAATATATGTTCCTTACGACAATGAAAGAAATATTTTAGAACGATCCCTTCGGATTTTTACACCAAGTATATAATTCGCTTCTTCCCATACCTTTCATTTCAAAGTTTCATAACAACCATTCTTTTATAGCCATCAGAAACTACATGTCATTACTAGCTAACAAAATATCATCTACATACAATTTCAAAATGGAAATTTTGTTCTTATGTTGCTTCATATAAACACAATGGTCTTCTTCGACCATCTCGAAACCAAATGAGGTGACAACCATATGAAACCTCTGGTTCCATTGCACAGATACTTATTTAAGGCAATATAATTATTTCAGTAATTTACAGACTTTAGTTTCTTAGCCTTTATCAACGAAATCTACTGGTTAATCCATATAGATTTTTTTCATCTAGTTCACCATTTAGGATTGTTGTATCGACATCCATTTTGTGAAGTTCTAAGTCCATATGAACAACTAAAGCTAGTATAAGACAAATAAAGACAAATTTCACAATTGGTGAAAAAGCTTCTTCGTAGTTTATACATTCCTTTTGGGTATATCCTTTTGCCACCAGACGAGCTTCATATCTTTCAATGGATCCATCTGTCTTTCTTTGTATCTTGAGAATCTACTTGTTCCTAGTTGCCTTTCGATTAGGTGACAAGTCAACCAGTTTCCAAACTTGATTGACTTTCATGGAATCCATTTCTTTCTCCATAGCTTTATTCCAATAATCTCGATCATGATGAGATAGATCTTCTTCTACATTCTGCAATTCTTCTTGAGGCACAGCAATTAGGGCTTCCACATCGATTTCAAATCTACATCGAGGAACCTTAACTCGTTTCCCAACTGACTCATCAAGTTGAGATTTCTGGATGACTTCTCTATCAGACACACCACTCCCACTAACTTTAGGAACTTGAGAAGTAGTATCATGTACTTCAAATGACTTAACATTTATGAAGTCTGGATCTTCTAACTCATGGAGATCATCTTTATTTCTAAATTCGTCTTGTTTAGGGAACATATCCTCTAAAATCGTGGCATCCCTTGATTCATATTCTGTGACAGCACAGTCTTCTTGTTCACCCAAGAAAACATAACCCTTTGAGTGTTCAGAGTATCTAATGAATATACATTTTTTATCTCTGGGTCCTAACTTCACATGCTTATAAGAAGTGTCATGTACATAAGCTGCACATCCACATGGTTTCAAATAACTCAAGTTTGGACTTCTCTTAGTCCAGAGTTTATATGTGGTTTTATGAATTGGTTTGAAGGGCACTAGGTTCAAAATAAGTGCTACTATCAACAATGCATCTCCCTAATATTTAGTTGGAAAATTTGTTTGTGACATCATGCATTAAACCATTTCTAATAGGGTTATATTCCTTCTCTCAGCCACACCATTTTACTGAGGTGTATAAGAAATAGTAAGTTGTCTTAGAATCCATTTTTCATTTCATAAGTCCTTCAATTGATTTGATAGATATTCTCTCCCTTAATCTATCCTTAAGGTTTTACCCTTTCCATCCAGTTGATTCTCAACTTCATTGAGAAATAATTGGAAGCAATCTAATGTCCCAGATTTTGGGATATAACGTATACGTTTCCAAACCAAGAATAGTCATATATGAGCACAATGAAATATGAGGCACAATACCTTGCACTCACATTCATGGGTCCATAGATATCAGAGTCTATAAGTTGTAATTGAGTGTTAGCTCATTTTGTCTTTCCAAATGGTTCCTAGTTGCTTTACCTACTAGACATGGTTCACATGCATGAATATTTATTTTGGTAACCGACCCCAAAAGTCCCACTTTAGTCAAGTATTCTATCCTAGCTTTATTATGTGACCTAGTCTAGCATGCCATAACAATGCATCAATGTCACATGTTGCAGACGAAGATGTGGTTAACATATAACCAGAAGAACTATTATCATTAGTAAGACGTACCAAACCATTAAAATAAATAACAGACCCATAAAATTCATTACAGAAACGTATTTTCAAACCATGATGTCCAAACAACAAATCAATTTCAAACCTAGCTAAGGATACAACAGAGACTAAGTTCCATCTTATTTTTGGAGTGTGCAACACATCGTGTAGTAATAAGGTCCATCCTTCATGCAATTCCAATTTTCACGCACCGACTCCCTTTACTCCTAATTTGTTATTGTTCCCCACATATACCCATCTGGTTCAACCAGGAACCTAGCGGTACTCCGCATAGTAGTCTCTGTCTCTGGCTATATGATATGTCGCTCCAGAATCAACAATCCACCAATGATCAAGTTCTATGATCATAACATAATTAGACATATATGCAATATGATAGAAAATAGAAGAAGAATCCTAAGTTACATTCTTTGGCTATGGACAATCCCGGACGAAGTGTCCATTCCGATGACAGTTAAGGTACCTCAGCTTATCAACATTCATATTCTTCTTATTCTTCTCATCTACCTTCCTTATCTTTTTGAATTTTAAAGCTGCACCGTTGCCTTTGTTCTTCTTCCAGAACCTCTTGTTCTTGAATATGCCTCTCCTAAAACTTGACTCAGTCACGTAGGAATGAGATTGTGGTTTCAAGGAAGATAACCTTTCATCTTCCAATTCCACATGACATGCCACGTCATCAAATGTCTTAACACTTAAATTATGAGTTAAGTTGACTTTCATATGTTCCCAGTAGCCAGGTAAGGAACGAATTATAGCTTGAACGTGTTGTTAATCAGTGAGGTTAACCTCCAGTAGCAGCTAATGACATGCACAAAATAGTGTGAGCTCTGCTCCCAACTATAAGAGGTCATCAAGTAATAAAAACTAAGCGAGCATAGGGTTGAACACATAGGGCAAGTCGTTCTGCACTAACAGTCTTTATCAATCATGAATGGTAATGGCAAAGAATCTACCACCTTAAACTAGCAAGGGGTAAATGAAAAGAGTATTGACCTAATACGATGATCCTACAAAATAACCAAGGCAAGAGAGTCAAGCGAGAAATCAAATCAAGGGGACATTGCATGGGCCATGTTTCACTAGGGCTATGGCTAAGCAGGCCTCTAATGTCTCAAAATATAACTCAGGGGTAGATCCCTTTTGGGGCTTGCATCACCGGAAGATGCCCTCTTGGGGTTGAGCTCACGATATAACTCAATTGCAAATCCTTTTTTAGGCTTGCACAATCGGAAAGTCCCCTTTGGGGTTTGATAATAATGCTCAATAAGGTCGATGAATTGACACCAACTAATAACCTATCGCATCATGGGTATCTTGGGAAGGGCCAACCTTCACCAAGATTGAGGACATAACTAAGTATTTCAAAAGAAAGAGCCAATTTGATATTTCGGAGCCAATCTTCATAGTTTTTACCAGTGAGCCTATTCTTGCCTAAGATGAGCTTAAGTCCAGACGACATTTCTACAAAGATTAGACGACCAAATTTAGCATGCGTTTGTTATTTTTAAATATAGTCAGAATGGTTTTTATCTAACCATATCCTCCCGCTATTTTTGCGATCATCTCAACCCATAGAGATTGAACGAATAGTGATTATTTAGTGGGAAAGGGATCCAACCACCTTGAGTTTCACAAACTTGGGTTTGTCCAATAAGTTGCTTGACTATGCGATCGGTAGATGACTCTTCATCAATCACGTCAAATGTGATACCCTTATCGATTTTTACCACAAGTCACTTATGGCCTTTGAGTTTGCCCAACATGCTATAATGACTAGTCTAGTCGAACCCTTGCTTCTTGTCCAGTCCTAACTTACACCTGCGCTCGGGTATGTTCACGACACGACGATTTGGGTTAAGCTGAAATATATCACATATATAATGGAATTGGTTCCCAAAAGATAACCATGATATAGCTTAGGTTTGCCTAACAGCTATAATAGGAATCCCTAATTGCCAATCTCCAAAAGTAAGGAGGGCTACAGCTAATCATTAAAGGGATTTTTAACGTAATTGACTAGAATATAATCAATGTCTATATTATTGATAATTGGAGTTCTAAATTGATCCAGTTAAACATGGCTAGGCAAGTTTGGCCTGGTAGGATCACTTATCCCTAGCTAGGGCGAGCCTTACCCCTAGCTAGGGCTAGCCCTACTAGGGTAATCTAAGCCAAGACACCAAACGATTCTAGACACTGGCTCGCGGATACCTTAAGAACACCGATTATCAAAATTATGCTTCATTGATATGTTTATGGGTTCTTTCGAATTAGTTAACCCTAATTCTAGGCGACTCCTATAACTAACATTTTAAGAATTAAATATTCATCGTATTACAGACATCCCATGCAGTTATCATAAAACATAAAAGAAGTCTAATTTTCGAAAAAAAAATTCGAAAAAACAAAATACATATAATTATTTCACAAGGCCACGAGACCATGTCATCATCATATGTTAGCTAACTATGGCATAGTGATGGTAGGACCTTTGCAATATAAAATTATATGTCATGCCATGAAATTTGAAAATCATCGCAATTTAATATCATATGAATTAAATTACAAACGTCACAGAATGCATGTAAGCTCTCTGGTATACACTAATAAACTAAGGGAACTCCATGCTTCAAGTAGGATAGGCACCACCTACCAACACCTTGCATATTGCCTCTTTGGCACATCTCAACTCCATGGATCACTTGCCCTTAGCAATATTCAGGTAGCTTTGCCTCCTAAATTTACCATACATTTACAAAACTGTATCCCCTTCGAAAGATAATAAACACAAAAGATGCCAAAATTAATTACATAAAATTTTATGCTCACATGCACTATAAATTGCATAATCAAAATAAACCTTGAGAGTTTACATGCCACAATAGAAATGCAACCATCGTCTGTACGCGTGTTTATGAATAGCAGAAAAAAAATCATATCCTAGGTAAACCCTTGATTCGATACCAATGAAGGGTTTTGAGCAAGCTTCCATATGACTCTTCCATCGTCTAGCCCAGGACTTAGCATACATGGAAGCAACGAAAGAAGGAAAAACAAATCATAAAACGATTTTATGAAAATTCCCTATAGAAAGAAAACCCCATTGCATGATCGTTTACTATATAAGGATAAGGACGAACCGATCTCGCCTAGACAGATCTAAAATATTTTTTGCAAAATTAAAAATATATCCCTTATGTTTTTGCCGTCGCAAAAACAATCTCTTTGGGATGACGCCCCGAAGAGATCCAACTCCATGTTAAGAGGCGACCACTTGCTCCAGAAAGTTTCACCTTAACTAAGTTCTAACATTAAGTTTCAGATCTAATCCGAACTTCCTTCAAGTTATGCTAAAACCTGAAAAGGAAGCAAAGAGGAAAAGAGAAAAAATTGGTCGCCTTTAGATTTAGGTTTGCTCACTTTAATTTAGGGAGAACTTCCTTGATATAGGCTTGGTTTAAGTTTAGGGGAAGAGGGGCTCCATATTTATAGTGAGAGCTGAGCCGTCAGAGGAGTATCACATCTGATGTGGTACACATAAAGCAGAATTCAAATTGATTCAAAATTTTCTCCTTTTAAAGACTAAACTTTGAGCAATTAATTCTTCTTCTCTGTTAAGCCTCAAAATTAAAATGATATATATATCATTTTAAATAGCATTACACGCAGATCGCATAGAAACAAACGGTGCTCAATTCCAAGTTCGTTTGATCCTTCAAAGGATGCCTTAAGACCTCAAAAAATGACCAAAACCATAGCCCCATACTGTTCAGCTAGTGAGGCCCGCAATGGCCACACTGTTTTGGGTCGGACGTGCCCAAAGGGCGCACGTACCAGCAAGCGCCCGGGTCAGGCGTATGCTTGGGTTGTGCGGGCGCCCAACCCGCTCAGGCCTGACCCGCTGGGTGCTGGGCTGGGCCAGGAGCCCAGCTATTTCGTGTGCTTCTGCCCAACTATTTTACTGGGCATAAGCCTATCTTCAGTGATGGGCTTAGCCCATCGCCAAAATTTTGGTTTGTGGTTTTTTTCTTTTTATTTTCTTATTAGCCTCTATTCAACCTGAGTTAAACTTGGGCTAATACAGATGGGTCCAGGACATTCCTGGACCCCAGTTTAAGCTTTTCTATACTTTTCAAGCCTCGATTTTCACGTCACACCATATGTGACCAAAATCCTCTTAGTGATTAATTGCGACCACATTAATTCCGATGCATCATATGCATATTCCTCTTATTACTTGGAAGAGAATCTCAACTTGTGTGAGATCATACTGCCTGACCCTACTACAGGTGGGACTCATAGCCCCTGACAATAGTGATCACGAGCAACAGTTACCGTCCTTGGATTGGTATAATTACGTGGTCTACCCATTGACATAATCATTGTTGGGACTGCCCTTGGTTATGTGAGTGATGAATTCCACAGTTTTAATCCCTTCTTCAATACTGTGTCACTGCAAAGCCTAAGGCATGGTCTACTGTCAACCCCAAATAGCTTCACGATCGATCAGCATCACTCGGCCTTAGCTTATCTTTATTAGATCATATCTAATACACCCCGGCCAAGGATTTCGCTAATGACATTATTGATTCCATGATACTAACTCCCCACATACGGGAGTAACGAATCTTCTCTTGGCCACTACTCCCCTCGTACGCTTCAAGTTTCACCCAACCTAAGATCTTTCAGTAGGCCCTACCTGGAAGCTAGGTCAGATATCTAAGTGATACCATTCACGCACAGGCTCGTATAATGGCATCAAGTCAAAGGACCTGCTTTCTTATCATATCTTGAGAACTACCATTGATACTTTTGTATGTGCTATCCATGTAGCAACTCTTATTAGGTCGTTCAGTGAACTCATTCTCTAATGAACACTTGTGTCTCATCTTCGATTTTACTAAATCCAACGTTCATGAGATCATCGCCACCAATACTTGGTGCAGACATATTACAAAATAGTCTATCGAATGCATCAATGTCCTTTCCCAATGGATCTACGACTATGAACAGTTTTAGACTTGTACTGCTAGCAGTCGAAACACTTCTCCATGATCAATATCCTCATTTTGATATATGTTTGACTTCGCACTGAGTCTCTGGACTCTATTTAAGTATAAATTGCAGACAAACATAGTGATTATACTCAGATAAACATTACCAGATAGCAAACTATCATTTGAACAAGCTGTACCAATTATAAATAATTGGCCTCGAGGGCACACATTTCCCACCACCCTTGGCTGGTCGAAGGCCTAAAGTTGATATCTTTCATAGTGCTCTATATTGGTTTTTGCATGTTCTTCATCACCTGATCTTCGATAATCATCCACTGACACACAACAAACTAATATCAGAGCCTACGATTTAGAAGATCAACTTAGAAGGTGAAGATAAGCAACAGTGATGATGACAGTTCTTCAAAGGGGTCGACTTCCAGAGAGCATGCAGCGGCTCGAACTATAGTGTCCAACACAAAGTTCGAAATTGTGAAGTTTGATGGAAAGATCAACTTTGGTATATGGAGATGTGAGGTCTTGGATTTCTTAAACCAACTTGTCTAATTTGAACCAACTTGGTCAAGATATCACATTGGAAAAGAAGCCGAGGAGTATGTCTAATTTGTTGGATCATGTGGATGGCAAACAACACTAGAAGGGAGGGTTGAATAGTGTTGTATGAATAAAATTTTTTTGCAAATTAACAACACAAAAAATAATTTCCCTTCCAATGTTGCCTAAGGAACCAAGTAGAGTGATCTACGCTTGGTCCTTAATCAACACGATGATCTCCAAATAAAGATGAGATGATATACCAATAATGAAGATCAAAAGAGTAACAATAATAAAATGGATCTCATAGCAGAATAAAATAAATACGTGCTATAACAAAGTTAATGATCAATAATAGATTAACAAGTAATTGCAAATGACATATACTTAAACAATAAATAAGTTAGCATAAAGTAAATGACAATAAACAATCATAGAAAATTCACACAGAGACAAGAGATTTTATCCTGGTTCCCCACTTGGGTACATCCAGTCTCCGACCGTCACAGATCGAGATTAAATCACTATTACCTTAGAAATACAATTACCTTACTTCACTCGCTAGGATTTCCAACGACCTAGATCCACCACTAGGATTTCCAGCCACCTAGTCTCAACTAAGATTTACAACACCACCACCTAGCCTTAGCTAGGATTTCCAACACCCTTATCTCCAAGGGACTCAAATTAAGATCAGATCCAATTCACCATAATGGATTAGTGGAGATTGGTTTTTACACCCAATAATTCTATGGCCAAAAAGAATGTGCAATTGTGCTCTATGTGGCTAAAGAATAATAAATCTTCTTTGATCACACAAAGATTATTAGTTGATTCAATGTGATCAAGAAACTTTGTTGCTTTAAAATTCTTTTAAGAGTATTAAAAATGAAGTAAGAAGGATTTGAAAACCAACTTGTAATAGCCAAATAAAATGATCATAAAACAAGATAGAAAAATAAGCACAAGAATAAGATCGGAATTAAAAAACTGTTGGCTATGAAAAACTTGAGGGCAATGAAAATTAGAGAGCTTGAATACTTGAGAGAATTTGAATTTTGCTCAAGAATAATTGGTATTCTAAAGGGTTTCAATGGCTCTCTATTTATAGGGCTAAAATGAATTTAAAACATTTCAAAAACCTTTGACTTTTGCCCCCCAAAACGGCTACAAAACAGATTCAATGAGTCTGGCTGTCGACAGCTGGTAGTCGACTCCCAGGGCATTTTTCTGATAAAGTTGCTACTGACAAGTAGTCGACTCCTGGGTGTTTTGGTAGTCGACTCCTTCTTCATAAGTGATTTTCTCAAGAAGTTTTGCTCTCATATCTATGAAAATAAGTTTATATAATAATATCATGAATTTAAAACCATTTTCAAAAATCTTTGTATGTGTGTGCATATTCTTTCTTTGCTTTGACATAATCCTAAGAAAAATGAAAAAAAACTCACACTCTAGTCACTATGAAGAACTTGAAGCCATAGTTGAGCTTGAGCTTGTTGCATTGGCTTCACTTGAATTTGAGATCCTCTTTATAGATTGAGCTTGAGCACAATCTTTGAGCTTCATCTTCGAGCTTCAAGCTTCAGCTTTAGGCTCCTCTTGAGCTAGAGCTTCAGCTTCTCTTGTGCTTAAACTAAAGCATCAGAATGTATACGTGGAACGTGAGCTCAATCCATCTTCATCTTCTATGTGTGTAGTTATAGTTCTTCTTCTCGGAATATGCTTCGAGCTTCAATTAGCTTATTATACAACCTATACACTTAAGCAATATAATTAGTACATAACAACATTTGGTGTGATCATCATCAAACCCACTTTGGGGTGAGACTAGATTTCCCAACACTCTCCCCTTTTTGATGATGACACCCAAGTGAAAAACATAAGAATAATATGTATATGACTACAAATGTGTACTCACTCCCCCTGCTTAGATGAGGTATGAAATCATATCATACCCCCTGTATCAAAGCTGGTTAATAAAATAGCAACATATTATCACATATTATTCATTCATGTTTTTGATTTTCACTTTTTCTCCCCCTTGTCATCATAAAAAATATCTGCATAAAAGATTAGTATATAATCCATGGAAAATAATATATTGCAATTTCATTTTCAACTACACAAATTATACGGGAGATATCAAGGCAATGTAATAATAATAATAATAGGCTTGTCACTATAATTAAAGCAGTTTAAGAGCAGTGTATCTAGCAAATTACATCTCAAATCATCAAAACATCAAAACACCACATGCGCAAAGTATTAATAGTTATTACAGACCCATGTTTTAAAAGGCAAAGTATTAAGCATGCGAGCAAATTATTATAACTAAGAGGAACCACCATTCTTCTTCTCATTCTTCAGCTCCTTTATCTCATTAAGGATTTCCTTAAGCACCTTTTTTGTAATCTGATTGGTGCTCACTACCAAGTCTTTCAGGTTTTCCACCTTGTTGTTGAGATCTAAAACTCTTATTGGGCATAAGTCATGTAGCGGATATGAACCCAATAGGACTTGGAAAACCCGTTTGGAGTTAGTTAGAATTTTACAGAATTTTGGCAGAAAAACTCTCTGGTAGTCAACTCCCTCCTTGGTAGTCGACTCTCATTTGGGTATGAGAAAAATTCTCATCCCAATGGGTTTTTCTCATCCCAATGAGATCCAATTTTGCCAATTGAATGATTTGCAAAAATTTTGAAAGGTGAGTTATATAAACATCAAAAACATACATATATGAAGCCATTAAAGATCGTAATCATAATTGTAAACACTTATATAATTCTTACACACTTGCACAGCGCCGAAATTTAGACGTTTTTCCGCAATGTGCTGATCTTTGTTCCAAGTGTTGAACAAATGTATTTTACTATCATCCTTCCTTAGTACCTGAAAAGATGTAAACGTTGTGGTACTCTCATCTTCTTGAGTCCGGAGGATTAGTTTACAGGAAGCCAAACCCAATATGGTTTAGCTCCTTTAAGAGAAACATATTTATAGTTTTTATTCAAATGAATACTTTGAATAAAATCAATTACGTACCTTTGTTTCTTTTGATAGGCCTCATGCTTCAGAATCCATATGCTTAAGAATTTAGTGTTAGCATGATGCACCCTAGTATGCTTATTTTCTTTTTTTAGCATGAGTGGAGTTATACCCAAGTCCGGTCTTACTAGATGATGCTTTCTGACTTTCAATCAAGCTATCTATTTCCTTTATTAAAATTTTCAACTATCGTCATAGTGGAGTCATATTTATCTTTGACAGACACTCGAAGATTATCTAAGCCTTCTATCTTTTTACTCATGGACTTAATATCTTTTTCAAGCAATTCATTTTTCTCCTTTAAACCTACATTCTCCTTGATTAAATCTTATTTATCTTTTGTATTTTTCTTAAACAATTTAAGAGGTTTTCTATGATCTCTAATGATTTTTTCATGAATATCACAAAGCTCTTTATATGCACCCCTATAGTCCATATCTTCATCATCACTAGATAACGTGTCATCTTCCCTAAATGATGAGTGATGGGTTAAGTTCACCTGAGAGGATGTAGAAGCCATGAAACATATATGAGCTGACTCTCTTCTATCTCCTTTTTCGTCGGATGAGGATGACAATTCATCAGAGCTCGAGTCATCGCTTTGGTCAAAGGCTGCATACGCTTCATTTCTCAGTCATCGAAACTTGTTTCTTCTATTGCTCTTTTTCTCATTTCTATCTCTGCTTTTGCCTCGATCTTTGATGTCTCTAATGTTCTTCTCAGTGGACATTCTCTTTTCACGTGTCCTGGTTTGTTGCAGCCAAAACAAATAATGTTGTCAGTAGAACGAAACGACCGTTTACCATACTTACTTGACATGAAGTCCTTGAAATTTTTTGAAATGAATGCAACATGTTCTTCTCTGTCAGTATAATCGGAGTCTTCTTCGATGACATTAAATGCTAGGTTCTTTTCCTTTGGCTTTTCTTCAGCCTCCTTATCTTCTCCGAGTTCAATCTCATATGCCATAAGGTTTTCCATCAACTCTTCAAGAGTGAGGTTACTTATGTTATGAGCCTCTCGAATGGCTGTCGTCTTTCCTTTCCATTCGGGTCTGAGCGATCTCAAGATATTCACTACCTGATCATACACATCTACCTTTTTCCCTAACCCTACAAGCTCATTGGTTATATTAGTGAAGCGAATGTTCATATCATTGATAGATTCGCTATCTTCCATTTTAAAACTTTCAAATTTTGAATTAAGAAGATTAATATGAGACTCTTTTACCTTCATCGTTCCCTCACGACTTACCTCAAGTGTGTGCTAGATTTGATAAGCAGTTAAACACTAAGAGATTCGGTTGAATTTAGGTCTGGTTATAGCACAGAACAAAGAGTTCATCGCTTTGGCATTAAGGTTGCATGCTTTCTTCTCATCTGTAGACCATTTCTCCATCTCGGTGATCGACGTTGTGTATTTGTTCTTCGTGATTTTCCAAACGTCTATGTTAACTGAATGGAGATGGATCATCATATGGATCTTCCAGGTGGCATAGTTCAAGATGTCAAAGAGAGATGGTCGAAGAGTGTTAAGTCCATCATTTTGGAAAGATGTTGATGCCATCGCTTAACCTTACTTTAATACCAAGCGTTGGATCCTGTGGATGGAAAACAACACTAGAAAGTGGGTTTAATAGTGTTGTATGAATAAAAACTTTATCGCAAATTAACAACACAAAGAATAACTTCCCTTCAAATGTTGCCTAAGGAACCAAATAGAGTGATCTATGCTTGGTCCTTAATCAACACGATGATCTCCAAATAAAGATGAGATGATATACCAACAATGAAGATCAAAAGAGTAACAATAACAAAATGGATCTCACAGCGGAATAAAATAAAGACTTGATATAACAAAGTTAATGAGCAAGAATAGATTAACAAGTGATTGCAAATGACATATACTTAAACAATAAATAAGGTAGCATAAATTAAATGACAATAAACAATCACAGAAAATTCACACAGAGAGATAAGAGATTTTATCATGGTTCCCCACATGGGTACATCCAGTCTCCGACCGTCACAAATCGAGATTAAATTCACTATTGCCTTAGCAATACAATTATATAGCTTCACTCGCTAGGATTTCCAACGACTAAGCTCCACCACTAGGATTTCCAACCACCTAGTCTCAACTAGGATTTACAACACCACCACCTAGCCTTAGCTAAGATTTCCAACACCCTTATCTCCAAGGGACTCAAATTAAGATCAGATCCAATTCACCACAATTGATTAGTGGAGATTGGTTTTTACACCCAATAATTTTATAGCCAAGAAGAATGTGCAATTGTGCTCTATGTGGCTAAATATAATAAATCTTCTTTGATCACACAAAGAATATTAGTTTATTCAATGTGATCAAAAAACTTTGTTGCTTTTAAATCCTTTTAAGAATATTCAAAAATGAAGAAGGATTTGAAAAACAACTTGTAATAGCAATAAAATGATCTTAAAACAAGATAGAAAAATAAGCACAAGAATAAGATCAGAATTTAAAAACTGTTGGCTATGAAAAACTTGAGAGCAATGAAAATTAGAGAGCTTGAATGCTTGAGAGAATTTAAATTTTGTTCAAGAATAATTGGTATTCTAAAGGGTCTCAATGGCTCTCTATTTATAGGGCTAAAATGAATTCAAAACATTTCAAAAACGTTTGACTTTTGCCCCCAAAAAGGCTACAAAACAAATTCAATGAATATGGCTGTCGACAGTTGGTAGTCGACTCCCAAACTTGGTAGTCGATTGTCAAACTTGGCAGTCCACACCCAGAGAAATTTACTGAGAAAGTTGCTACTGAAGGTACTCGACTCCTGCTTGATAAGTGAATTTCTCAAGAAGTTTTGCTCTCATATCTATGAAAATAAGTTTATATAATATTACCATGAATTAAAAAATATTTTCAAAAATATTTTTGTGTGTGTGCATATTCTTTCTTTGTTTTGAAATAATCCTAAGAAAAATGAAAAACAACTCACACACTAGTCACTATGAAGAACTTGAAGCCATGGTTGAGCTTGAGCTTGTTGCATTAGCTTCACTTGAATTTGAGCTCATCTTTATAGATTGAGCTTGAACACAGTCTTTGAGCTTCATCTTCGAGCTTCAAGCTTCAGCTTTAGGCTCCTATTGAGCTAGAGCTTCAGCTTCTCTTGTGCTTAACTAAAGCTTCAGAATTTAGACGTGGAATGTGAGCTCAACCCATCTTCATCTTCTATGTGTGCAGTTATAGTTATTCTCTCGGAATATGCTTCGAGCTTCGATTAGCTTGTTGTACAACCTACACACTTAAGCAATATAATTAGTACATAACAACATTTGGTGTGATCGTCATCAAAACCACTTTGGGATGGGACTAGATTTCCCAACATAATTTGGAGTGGAGAACTCTAAATCGGAATGTATGTGGTACGATCTGACTGTATTTAATGACGGAGAAGAAATACCCTTTTATGGAGGAGACAAATGCAAAGAAGTTTTGGAAGGAGCTCGGTGACAAGTACATGAGGAAGAACATCCAGAACCGAATTCATTTGAAGAATAAGCTTTTCGCTTTGAAGCTTGAGGAGGGTGTTTCTATTAAGGAACATCTCAACTCCTATAACAAGCTTTTAACTGATCTGGGAAACATCGATGTTAAGGTCGACGATGAAGATAAAGCTATGATTCTTCTCAACTCTCTATCCATTGAGTGTGAGTACTTGGTGTCAGTTCTTACTTACGATAAGGACTCGATCATGTTTGAAAAAGAGTCCAATGCTCTTACGTGCAATGATTTCAGGAAAAATAATAAGGATCCGAGAGGCCGAGCTAACGACGCTCTTACCTTAATAAGGGGTCAAATTAACAAGATGGGTGGAACCCAGAAGGGGTATTTCCGATCCAAGTCCAGGGACAATAGTAAAGGCCCTCCTTGCAAGGAATTGGCGAAGGACCAATGCTTTCTGCAAAGAAAGATGACATTAGGTTAGAGACTGTCTAAAGGCAATGAAGAAGCACGACGCAACAGCCAATGTTGTCAATGGCGTTAAGGTCTATGAATGGGTACTTGTTGGTGCTTCGGAGGGCGTGATGTCAGATGGTTGGGTGCTCGACTCTGGATGCTCCTTCTATATCACGCCACACAGAGAGTACTTTACAACCTTTCGGTTAGGGGTAAGAGTACAGTCCTACTGGGTGACGACTGAGTTTGCAACACTGCAGGAATCAGGATAGTTCGGATGAAGATGGACGACGGTGTTACACGAGACATCGATGAGGTACGCTTTGTTCCTAACCTAAAGCATCACCTCATATCATTTGGCTCATGCGAAGCCAAGGGTTACCGAGTGATGATGGAGAATATTGCTCTAATAGAGACTCGAGGAGCTATGATCGTGATGAAGGGGAAGTGGTAAGGCAACATCTACCATTTGATTGGTTCAGCCATGACTGGCACTGCTGCTTTGACCCGTGTGGTTGACAGAGATGATTCACTTCTTTGGCACATGCGTCTAAGTCATGTTGGAGAAAAAGCTTTGCAGAATTTTATCGAAGGAGATCATCCAAGAGGAGCCAAGATCGAAAAGATTGAGTTCTGCAAGCATTGTGTCTTCTGCAAATAAACACGTGCTTATTTTGGAACGGCCATCCATAATACGAAGGAAGCGTTTGACTACGTTCACATTAACGTATGGGGCCGGCTAAGTTGGCCTCGTTGGGAAGTAAACACTACTTTGTATCTTTCATTGATGATTTATCACGCATGGTTTGGGTGTTTTCTCTGAAGTCAAAAGAACAAGTTCTGATCACGTTCATAGAGTGGAAGATGCTGGTTGAGACTCAAACAGGTCGAAAAGTCAGAGTGCTCCAAAGTGACAACGGTGGACAATATAGGTCAGACCTCTTCCAGAAGTTAGCAGATATGAGGGGATTCAAAGACACTTCACCGTCAGTAGTACTCGTAGCAGAATGGAGTAGCTGAAAGATGAATCGGACTTTGCTGGAGAAAGTACGATGCATGTTATCGTTTGTCGACCTTCCGAAGGAGTTCTTGGAGAAATCTCTGGTGTACGTGACCTACTTGGTCAATCAGCTACCTTCTACTGCATTAGATGGACGACCTCCTTTGGAGGTCTGGTTAGGAAAGCCAGTTCCCAATTATGAGTCTTTGCAGATATGGGGCTGTTCGAGCTACTTTGCTGTGAAGTAGGCCAACCTCGACGCTAGAGCCAAGAAAGCCATCTTCTTGGGCTTTAGCAATGGTGTCAAAGGATACAAGTAGTGGTGTCCAAGACAAAGGAATGTGATTGTGAACAGAGATGTGACTTCTGATGATTCAACGTTGTTGAAGAAGGAGCATGGACCAATGGCAGAGCCCAATGAGACACAGACAGAACAATTCTACTTGGAAGTGTCTAATGTTTCTGATAGCTCGACAACTGACTCAAGCCGACTGATACCAGAGGCTGCATATAATGTACTCCAGACAGATACTAGTGATGTTAGTAGTTCAAGCTTAGATGGTGGAGATAGCTCGTCTCCACAAGTTGCATAGTAGATGGATTCCATTACAGCTTCAATACGAAGGCGTGAGATACGAAGACCTACACGATACACTAAGATGGTCTCGTTTGCTTTTCACGTCGTAAGTATTGACATACACACTTCTTTCAAAGATGTAGCACATTCTAAAGACTCAGACAAATGGAGGAAAACGATGGATAAGGACATGGAATCACTGATGAATAATGAGATATTGGATCTGGTGGAGCATCCTAAAGGTAAGAAGGCAATCAGTTGTAAGTGGGTCTACACCAAAAAGGATGGATATGAAGTTGGATAAGTTTTCTACAAAGCTCGCCTTATGACGAAGGGATTTGCATATAGGAAAGGCATCGATGACAATGAAGTCTTCTCTCCGGTGGTAAAGCATTTCTCAATTTGGATCCTATTGGCATTACTTGCACAGTTTGACCGTGAGCTAGTGCAACTAGATGTCAAAACGACGTTCTTGGATGGAGAGCTTGAAAAGGAGATCTATATGGCTAGCCCGATGACTATGCGAGCAGCGATTGGCTTTCTTGTAGGCGAAGAAATCGCTCTATGGGCTAAAGCATTCACCTATGAAATGCTATAAGGGTTTCGAATGCTTTATGACGCTTGATCAAGGGTATGTTCGAAGTCCCTATGATCATTGCAAGTTCTTTCAGATGTTGAATGATGTGTCCTTCATCCAACGACTGCTTTATAATGATGATATGCTCATCATTTCATCAAATAAAGTGGAGATACTGAGACTGAATGTCACGCCCCGCTCCTCCGTATACCCAGAAAGTACGAATCCGTCCTAGATATTCCAAGAGAGGTGAGGGTGATGAGAGAAGAAAATGAAGGAAAGAGAGTACAAAAGAAAAGACACAGGCTACTGTGCACATGCTGGGATAGTACACATACTACTCCAAAGATAAAGTGACAACACAGAACTCAAGTACAACACAGAAGAACACAAAGTACAAACTCAAATCATATGTACATGTACATTACCAAACGTGCCCAATTTCAACATCTATATACAATGTCTGACTTATACAACTCATATACAACCAAGAGCCCAACAAGCTATAAAAGATCCAAGGTCCAAGAGTACACCACAATCTCTACCAACTACCCAAGACTCCAACTACAAGCCATCACCTTGCTGCACCTGCTACCAGTGGTAAAAGAGGGAGGGCATGTCAAAGCATGTCCAGTGGGAGTGCACAACTCTAAAGTGGAATATTGATGCTCCCGAAACCAACACTTAAAACCCACCTAGCAAAGACACGAATGCCGAGAGCTAGATGTATCCCAAGTGTGAATTCCTGATACCTAACGCAAGCATACGATGTCAAGTAATAGTATAAAAGATATCGATCCCACAGGAAGGTAAGTGACGTTTTTGCCTTGGGTGATTTCTAGATCTTAGAATAGAGGTAGCAGTCAGTTTTAAGAGATTGTTTGTTGTGAGATAGTAATTAATAATAAAGGACTATGGCATTAAGACTCACCACTAGGATCGTTGGATGTCGATGCTAGGCTAGGACTCTTACGTTGCATTGTCTTTATTAGCGATTGTCGCATCTAAGATGTAGAACTCGTGACTCTAAGCGCCATAAATCTAACGTATTGCATACTATACCCCGCTTTCGCAATAGGCGCACATGATACGTGCATTAAGAGTCGACAATGTTCATGCCACCCTCGTGGATAGAATGATCTCAACATACGCCACTCTCGTGGATTAGAGCTTCACTGTGTTTTGGTGGCTCTTATTGATGCAATTACGGTAGCCGTCATTTAGTAATATAGGACGTCGGTGGATCCCGTCAAGGCACGTGTGATCGCCATGCTCTCGCGATATGCGGCACATGCCCTAATTGAACTGACTAACTCCCTAATAAATCCATAGGATACTCCTTAAGCTAATCGCTTCCACCGACCGTGGTCACGATCTTAGTACGAGATCTCCAACAAATTTGGCTAGATCAACCAAAACACGTCCCTTTTATACCTATGCAACCTAAAAATCCTAACTTTACATCTAAATCCTAAGATCCTAGGGCTAATCCATTAGCCCTAGGTAAAACTACTCATGGATCATAGCAAAAGCAATAAAAGATTCAATGGATGCAAATGAATTCATCTCTGCAATAGAAAATATCAAAAACAATAGAAAGTTTAGAGAATCGTACCAACGCATTGTAGAGCAATAGCAAACCAAAGAGAATTAAGAGTATAAATATTCCACGCAATAAAGATCAATAAAAATCCAAGCTTTAGTCAGTACAAATTAGTGACGGCACACAAATTCTATAGATCTCAAAACTCTAATTAAAAATAAGGAAAATACTAAAAGTCGGTCACCCTGCAAATAGGGTAAAAATTGCACGTATATGCGGGGGAATGGACTCCACAAAATCTTAGAAAATCTGGGCACTTGGGCCCACTAACTTGACTGGGCACGTCGCCCTGCTCGGTCGAGCTGATATAAGGATACTGCTTCTGCTTTGGCTATTACGGGCTACTTGGTTGATCGCGCCCGGATATACACCCGGAAAACGACTGTAATTTTACCGCAAGCGCACGACGTAGGGACGAGCGTGTATCGAACTCAGGGAGGACAATTGACAGTATCTTACTTTGATCACCTATCTATTGATGGAATAAGAATAGTTTTAAAGGTAATGTCACAATCGTTCAAATAGAAAATAGATATCAATATAATAAAACGTCTAGGGATAGGAAATCCCCACTATGGACCATTTCTTATCCTTGTGGATCATGAATATCAATGTTGCAATGCTTGAATGTAGGTTAACTAGTCGCAACTTAATGTAGAACCAAGCTTACGTTCTCGCGCTATTGCCGGTCTAAAGCAACATAGATTAGGGCCCACTCCGTGCAAACCCTAAACTAAGCCACTAGCGTGAAGATCGACATCATCGTCCAATCACAACTTGAGCCCACTCTCGTGCAAACTCGAGCTACGACCTAGGTTATGATAGTTTGTATTCGTCCAATCTCTTGCAAACGAATATTAGTATAGATTTATAATAAAAATCCTAGCTTTGGTCTAATCTCTTGCAAACCAAACTCGAGAATTTCAATTATAAACCTAAGTCGAATGTCTAGGCCTTTCCATCAATTAGGATCCAATCTCTAGCAAATCCCAATCGAAGGAAATTCCTAGCTACTCGCAATAAATCAATCAAAACTGTAACGGCTGGTTTTGTATGATGACTATGATTTATATATATATGCGATCGTTCGTCTTCTTTTTTTTACTTCCCCGCGTCCACATCTTAGGATAGGACCCCTCTCGGAACTCATTAGAATCATCCCGAGGCTTCCCGTCTCATTTTGGCGACTTCCTGTGCAAGTTAGCCGGTTCACGTTGAGGAGCCGACCGACTAGATGTTCAGCTAGTCGGTCAACAACTTCTCATGGACCGACTAGTTCTTGTCAGGCTTTTTCCTTGAAGTTACTGTTTGCGCTTAGTCGGTCTAAGTTCAACCGCCGACCGACTAGTTTTCGAACTAGTCGGTCAACACTCCTTCGCAGACCGACTAAGTACTGAGATCATTTTTCGCATCAGGTTACTGTTTACCGTTAGTCGGTCAAAGAACGAAAACCGACCGACTAGTTGACGAACTAGTCGGTTAGGTATCCTTCTCAGACCGACTAACTTTCAAAAATATATTGTTGCCATTTTTCATCTTTAGTCGGTCTATGAACACTGGTCGACCGACTAGGTTGCAAACTAGTCGGTCGACGAGCCTTCACAGACCGACTAACTCTATAAATCCTACAACACCCTGTTCACGGTTTGGGTTTTAGTCGGTCACAGTTATATGATCGACCGACTAGTTCCCAAACTAGTCGGTCGACCGTCCTTCTCTGACCGACTAGTTGACCCCGAAACCCTAATTTCTCTGCTAGCCGCCGTTTCGTTTTCTTATTTAAACGGGGCTTTCTCTTTCATTTCTCCAGATTATTTCCAGTCTCCCTCTTCCCCAAACATACTCCCATACCTCCCACGTTTCCCCCTTGTTCATTCCTCCATCCTAGCGCCTTCCATCCTCCCCAAAGCTCTTCCTCTCTTCTCTTTTCCCTCTTCTTTTGCCCTAGCGCGGAGATCTCGTTTCAGATCCGACAGCAACGACGCCGGGAGACGCTGAAATCTTCACCACCACCGACGATCAACATTCCTCGCTGCGTTACCCGCGGCTTGGGAATTTTCGGGCGACGTAAAGCTTTCACCCCTTTTCAGATTCAACGCCGGATCTTCATGCAAGCGTCAAAAACAGACACTTTTCGTCGACGAGACGATTGGACGAGGCGTACCAGGGAGACGACGCGCTCGCCACCACAGGCAAGTGTATCACTTGCGTTCTCGGCCATGTTTAGGCCTTCATCTTGTTAGGGATTGTTAATTTAGAAACTTGAGAACCGGACGTGAAATGATAGCGTCCGGGACGCCCTCGATGGCTCAGATTTGACAACGAAATCTGAGTCCAACAACAACAAATGCTGATCTCATAGGATTGACATGCGTGTGCGTGAGTTGTGGACACCCTAGTACAACCCCTCCCTGTTTTGTCGTGTCTTGTCCCTTACCATCTGCACAGCCCGCTGGGCAATAGGGCACTCGCCAAGCCAGAGCGAGTGATCCCTTGTACTAGTTCACAGCCCGATGGGCAATTGGGCACCTGCCAAGCTGGAGTAGGTGATCCCATGTACCGAAACACAGCTCAGAGAGCAATTGGGCACTTGTCAAGCTGGAGCAAGTGATCCCATGTCTTGTCACGATTCTTGGGGTTATGGGGTAGGGTTGAGCGTGCAAGCGGCAAGAGGGATTGATCCCCCTCGAACCGATCAGGCGTGAACCCTTTCGTGTCTTGTCTTGTCTTGTCGTGTCTGGCTTCCCGTGTTCCGTCTTATCTTGACACCGTTAGGCTAGTCCCGTAGTCCATAGCACTCGCTGTGACTACTACTCGTCTTGTTTACTTGTCCGTTGTGTTTTCTTTCTGATGTCAAGAACCTCAGCATGTTAATCAACCAGTAAAACGTTGTAAGTAATTGGTACACTTGTAGTTTGGTCTAATCTTTTCTTGTAGACCTTACCTGACGTACAGTTCCTTCTTCTGGTGCTGTACGTCAGGGATTGAGCCAGAGTACGTGGAGGAGACAGACTTGCCAGCCGACGTGGAGCCAGAGAGCGTCGATCCCGAGTACGACCCTGAGGAGGATCAGAGCTAGTGACTGTTGGTGTCAGATTCCAGAGGCGATATTATTCTTGTTGGGTGCGTAGCACCCTTTTATGTTTCTTTGTCTAGGTTGGGTGCTTACACCACTAGTTTTACTTTGCTGCTGTTGTAGCCCTTCGGGCGTTGAGACTTGGTACTTTGATATGTTGGAATAAAATTTGTGATGTTCTTTTCCTTCTTGTACTTTTATTGTTCTGTACTAACATGCAGGGACCTGTACCTTTGTCTTGGTACCACACAGACGCTTATTGGGTCAGGGCTCCTCAGCTCTGGCCTAAGCGGGCCTCGTCACGCTTCGCCTCCGCCGTTTTGGGAAGCGGGGCGTGACAGGTTTTAGTGGTGGCCCATGCAGGTCACCGTCCCATCTTTCTGCAAGTACAGAACAGTAAGAGTAAGGACATTCACTTATGGTATTCAAATATTGTACGAGTCTAACCTTCGTCTTTCTGTCAATAGGATGGCCGGACGACGCGTTACCCGATCGGGAAACTTGAGCGACGGAATTTCGGAAGATCAGGGCGGAGAGTTCTGTCAGTTTCTGGGTGTGATGAGGGAGATGCTGGATGTTCAGCATCAGCTGGTTCAGCAGTCTCAGCGTGCTGCCCAGGTTCCACCTGTTGCACCACCTCCACCCCCGCCCGCTCCGTGAGCTGCTCCAGGAGTGAAGCAGTTCAATGAGCTGCAGCCGAAAACTTTCTCTGGGAAGGAAGGACCTCTGGGTGCCGGTGAGTGGATCCAAAGCACTGAGGAGAAGTTGGTTGCTGCCAAGATTCCAGATGAGACACGTGTGGAGATCACGAAGATGCAGCTGACTGAGATTGCCCGAAACTGGTGGCGTATTGAGGAGAGGCGTCTGCAGAAGCCTGTAGAGTGGAAGACTTTTCGCCACATGTTCAAGGAGAAGTACTTCACCAAGGCGGCTAGGAGAGAACTGATGGGCAGATTTGTGGATCTGAAGCAGAAAGACATGACGATCGATGAGTATGAGGCTGAGTTTGAGATGCTGAGCCGATTTGCCCCGCACATGGTGAAGAAGGAGGAGAACCGAGCTGAGCGATTCCGTCAGGGACTGCATCTGAAGATTCAGGCTTCGATGTCTTCGGCGAGTTTCTCGACTATGAGAGAGGTGCTTGATGCTGCGAAGAATCATGAGGTCATAGCACTTCTGCCTGACACTCCAGAGGACAGAGGGAAGCGCCCTATGGATCAGTCCCGGCCACCTGCCAGGCCGATTATGAGGCCAGTCCAGACTGTACCATTCAAGAGGCCTGGAGCACCAGTGCAGCAGCAGAGCAAGGGTCCCTGCCATTTCTGCGGCAAGCCCGGACATGTTCAGACCAACTGTCGGAGGAAACTGGGATTGTGCCTACTTTGTGGAGACGCTTCGCATGCTGCGAAGGACTGTCCTAGAGCCCGCACTGCTGTTGTTGGA
>JAULAV010004951.1:0-63093 GCA_030789695.1 Scilla litardierei | reverse complement strand
GATCGTGAAAGTGCAGAGATATGCAAGGGGGAGGTCAAAAAACAAAGTGAAATCAAAAATCAGGAGAAGGCGAGTCCTCGCCCTCCTCGGAAGAGGGTGTGGCTGGGTGGTCGGGGGATGTGGGGGGTGTGCGGAGAAGTAGGGACAGAGGTGGGGGAATATGTGCAGTGGTGGTGTGAACGATGGGTAGAGTGTCGGTGGAGGTGGGTGGTGGTGGAAGTACGACAATCAAAGCGGTGGTAGAAGGGATAGAAATGGGGAGAGAAGACGTGATGGTGACGGTAGTGGGTGGGGGTGGGAGAGATTTGGAGCGCACCGGTAATTTCTTGTGGTGCACATATGAATTGATGGAGGAGGAGGGAGGAGGTGGTGTGGGGGCGACGGAAGTGGTCGTGAGAGGAGAAGTGGATACGGGGATGGGAATAGATGTGGGTGGGGGAGATGATCGCCTAGGTGGGGGTGAAGGAGGTGGGGATGTATGGGATGGTGGAGGAGAAGATTGTCGAGGTGGTGAAGGTGGTGGTGAGGGTGGTGGTGTGGGTGGTGGTGGTCCGTGGAGGTGAGTGAGAAGGCGAAGGATGGCGGCCACGTTCCTCTCAAGTGCGAGGAAACATGGGTGAGTGAGAAAGGAGGACAGTGATGGGTCCGAGGGGGCAGAGGACGTGGCAAGATCACGGAGGGCCGCGACCTCCCTCTCGAGAGCAAGACGAGCAGAGACCTGACGGTGACCAAAGGAAGTGGACTGACGTGAAGCGCAAGTGGTGCCGGCAAGTGATGTGGAAGTAGTGCCGGTGGCAGTGGTCATACCGGCACTGGACAGAAGGCCTAAGGTGGCCTGAGAAAGGCTCACTGAAGGGATAGGGCCAGGAGCAGAAACAGGGTGACTTGGGCCAGCCCCGATATCTCCCCGGGACACAGGAATATCCTGCTCGCCTAAGTAGGCGGCATGGGAAGGTGGTATGCGTGCGTCCGGGGGAAGGAAAGGAAGGTGCAACCCCGCTAGAAACTTGGGATCGGGCGGAAAAGTCCAATCCGCCACGATAGCAACAGTCATGCGAGCGGGGTTGGGGAGAATGGTGTAGGGGCAAGGGGGGTGGCCGTAATTGAATTCGAAACGACCATCGGGGCGGGGCTTAATCATATGAATGTGTCGCAGGACGTGGACGTCAAGATCTAGACATGAGGGTCTTGCGGCAGTGGGAAGATTTTGGGGGATGGGAATGTTAAACTGGGGGCAAGAGGCAATAATAGTGATAATGCCCCCACAACAGATCTTGCCCTTCCCGGCCCTGCTAATCTCGAGAAGCTTGTAAACAAGCCAATCGTCGACATGGACAGGGACAGTCGGGGCCCTAAAGCTAATCCCATCATCATCACGAACAAAGGGGAAAGTCATGGCCCAGAGAATAAAAAGATCAGGGATAGTCACGGTGCCTGACTCGTCCCTGGGGAAAAATGCAGAGGATATGATCCTATGGGCCAGACGAAATATCGGATGGATGATGGAGGAGGCCTTGGCCTTACCTCGGGGGTAGCGAGGGAGTATGGTGAGGCGGAACCAAAAGTTATCGACGTCAAATTCCGGCGGGTATCCGTAGTGTCGGATAGCGTCATTCCCAAGAATAGGGAAACCAAATATATCATTGATTGTGTTCAGGTTGGTGCAGATGGTTTGGTTACGCACCCGAAAAGTGACGGTCGACCCTGACTCACAAATGAGGGAGGAAAGAAATTCTAGGGTGAGTGACGGGTAGGATACCGCAGAGGCATTCAGGAAGGCCAACCAACCTAAGTTAGCAAAAAGAGTCTCGACCTCGGTGAAGACACCGAGGTCGACGAGTGATTGGGTGTGGGCAAACTTGGTTGATAAATGCCCCCGAGCATCTAGTCTATGGTAGAAGTCTTTCTGCTCTTGGTTCCTAAATAGGTTCCCATGCGGGCCCAACATGGGGTCCACAGGGGGGATAACAGGTGGGGGAGGGGCTAGTGTCAGTTCACGTGTGTGGGGAGGAGGACGTGTTTGTTTCCGTCTCTTTCGAGACGGTTCCTCCTCCTGCAAGATACCCTTCCCCTTATCTCTATCCCATGCCATGTGTGCGTGTGAGTGATGCAAATGAGTGTAAAATACTATCGAAGTACACACACACGAACAATCAAGCAAATTAAATATCTAGGGTAAAAATTGAAATTTGAGAAGTGGAGCGAAGTTACCCAGCAGAGATTCGAGTTCTTCGCTTGTAGTTGACCCAATGCCGTGCAAAAATTCGACAGTAGGGGTGGATATTGTGGATTAGGGCTAGAAAATTGCGAAATAGGAGAGGGAGAGAGAGAAAGAGATGGAGAGATGGAAGGGGGAGGTGGAGAGAGAGGCTAATGGAGGAGTGGAGGACGTGGGAGAGAAGTTTTTGGCCGTTGGGAGAGGGTGGGAGGCGAAATGACAGTGAGAAAATGCGATCGGGTGAGGGGATGTGAACGGGTGGGTTGGGGGGTATTTATAGGGTTTAAGTCGAACCGGTCGGGTGAGTTGTCACCCGATCGGTTGACTTAGTGGTCGAAAATTTTGGCTGAAGAGTTGCTACAGGTGAACCGGTCGGTTGACCGGTCAACCGATCAGTTGACCGCTCCACACATTTTCCTGAGAGTTTAGAGTTTCTCACCCGGTCCCTCAATCGGTCTTGCTTCTTGTCACCCGATCGGTTGACAAATTTTGAAATTTTCCCGAGAGTTTACCCCGGGTCACCCGGTCTGCCAACCGGTCTCTTCTTTCCTTACCCGGCCGGTTCATTTAGTGGCAGACACGACATCTACCTGATACATCCCAACCGATCGATTGAGTTATCAACCGATCGGTTGGGGCCTTGTTTTCTGCAAAAACCCATAAATCGCCTAAGTTCCACAACGGAAGTTCTTGCGGCTGGATTTTTTTATAAAAATAGATAAAATAAAGTTAAAAAAAATAATCCTAAAAATTGAAACAAAATTTTAGAGCATGGGTTGCCTCCCATGAAGCGCTTTTGTTTAACGTCGTTAGCTCAACGCCCGTTGATGATGTTCAAGGTGGCCGATACGGGTGATGCCCAGAGTTTGGCATCGTTTCAGCTTCTCCCTTTGTTGCAGTCGGTGGCGTCAAGAGAATTTGCTCGACCACTCTCCCTTTGTCGACAGGGTCAGGGGGCTTCTCCTTCATATTGGCGTCCACCGCCATCTTTTTCAGGATCCGGACCTCATCACCGGTGAGGTCCATGGGCTCTTTCCCCTTTCTCCTCATAGGAGGAGCCTTAGGGAATCCGGGAGGGATCACATGTCGTGCGACCGCCTCATCAGCAACTTCTTTCTTTGGGGAGCCAACTTGCTCTCCAAGGTCTCCCAAGTGGTCGGGGGGATTTCTCGAGAGAATTTCCCAAGAGCTTGCCTCCGCAGCTCTCTCTTCTTCCAGCTCCAGCGCATTGATACTAGGATCATCCGAAGGATCGGGGTGCTTCATCAACAACCCCAAGTCAAATTCGACTCTTTCTAGGCCGACATTGAGGGAAAGCTTCCCATTCTTCACGTCTATCAAAACTCCGGCGGTTGCCATAAAGGGCCGTCCAAGGATAATAGGGGTATGCTTGTCTTCCGGCATGTCCATCACCACAAAATCAACCGATACTTGTACTCCTCTCACATCGACGGGGAGGTCGTCTACTACTCCTACCGGGTACTTGACCGAACGGTGAGCAAGTTCTAATGTCATGCCGGTGGGCGCCAAGTCTCCCATCCCTATTCTCTTGTACAGCGATAGGGGCATTAAGCTGATGCTCGCTCCTAGATCGACGAGCGCCCTCTGGATTCGCACTTTCCCAATAGAGCAAGGGATGGAGAAACTTCCTGGGTCTTTGAGCTTGGGCGGATTCGCGCGCTGAATGAGGGCGCTGCACTCCGCCGTTAACACGACCTTCTCCTTTCTGGATCCCCGTGTCACCAAGTCCTTCAGAAATTTGGCATATGTGGGAATTGTCTCGATGGCCTCGAGGAAGGGGATTTGTAAGCTCAGATCTTTCACTATGGCAAAGAATTTGCCATACTTCTCATCGATCTTGGCTTGGGCAAGCCGTTGTGGGAAAGGCACAACGGGCTTGAATACTCTTAGGTTCCCTTCATCATCCTTTTTCTTCTCCTCTCTATGAACTCCCTCCGGAGTAGTTGGCTTGGGTGACGAAGCACCGTCGTCATTTAATTTCTCAATTGGTCGTTCCACGACCAACGGTGCTTCCGGTCCTTTGTGGGGCACTCTCATGGATATTTGCGTTTCGCTCCTTAAGACGATGGCAGACACGTTCTCATGCTCATGCGTGAGCGCCAAGGTCCGATTTACCCCCTCAGGTTCACCTCAGGCTGTGGCGGTAATAAATTCTGCGGTCTCTGAAGGTTCGCCACTTGCAACCCCAGCTGGGTCACCTGATCAGTGAGGACTCTCTGTCCCATCTCCAGCTTCAGATTTATCTTCTCCTGGTTGGCGATGTATTGAGTCAAGAGGGACTCAACCGAGAGATGGCCCTCTGCTGGCCATATTGTTGCTGGGTGGTCTGTTGATTCCTTGGAGTGTACTGTTGGTACTGTTGTGGAGGTTGTTGCTGCTGAAACTGCTGCTGTTAAAACTGCTGCTTAGGCCTAGCCGGCTGATATATCTGTTGTAGCTGCTGCTGAGGCGGTGGCTGATACGGTGCCCGGTAACTAAGGTTCGGATGATTTCAGTTGTTTGGAGAGTAGGCCGGGTTGGAGTTGGTTCATGGTGGAAATGGCACATTCCCCGTAGGATTGTAAAATAATGCGCTCACCTGATCCAACGGTGGTGAGATGTCACCACCGTCGAATTCTCCAAAAACTTTGGATTCCACCGCAGCAATCTCTTGTGAACCGACGCCACCGGCGCCTACCATCAATGCGGAGATCTGGGTCGACAGTAAGTCAAACTTGCTTGACAATTTGTCGACGTCCTCGACCCTATGGATGCCCCCAGATCTAGGTGTGGCTCTATCGTCACACCACCACTCATTGTTAGATGCCATATTTTCCAGAATCTGTCCGGCATCTTCTTCGCTTCTTGACATAAAGGACCCTCCAGCCGCGGCGTCCATAGAAGATTTTAAATCGTCCCTCAACCCATTATAGAACAGATTTATGATCTACCACTTGGGGAGCTCATGGTGGGGACATCTTCGCTGCATCTCCTTGTATCTGGTCCAGGCTTCGTGTAGAGACTCGTGGCTGGCCTGGGAGAAGGAGGAGATCTCACTCCTCAGCTTCATGGTCTTCCCCAAAGGAAAGAACTTCGTCAGGAAGGCATTTGAGAGCTTCTCCCAGGTGTTGAATGTATTCGGGTCCTTTCCCCTAAGCCACAGCTTGGCCTTATCTCGCAGAGAGAAGGGGAACAGCTTCAGTTGGATCGCCTTAGTTGTGACACCGTTTATCCGGAAGGTGTCACATTTCTCCAAGAAGGAGTCTAAATGTTCAATCGGGCTCTCCATGGGTGCACCTGAGAATTGATCCTACTGGATCCACGTCACCAAAGATGGCTTAAGCTCGAAGCTTTGGGCCGTAATAGTTGGAGGACGGATGGCAAATGTGGACTCGATGGAAGGCATCGAGTACTCCAGCAGGGACTTATGAGGCGGGGTGTTCTCCCCTATGGCTTCAGGATCCTCTCTTCTTCGCTTCTCGACGGCCAAACGCCTTAGGGTGTCGTTTATCTCTGAATCAACGGGGATCAAGTCGTCGAGACTTCTTGAACTCCTGCGCATGAAAAACAACAAACACCCGTGAAGCGAAAAGTGGGAAAGAAACAGATAAGATAAAAAATAAAAATAAAAGTAAGAAGATAAAAAGGAAAAAGAAGAATGCGAAAATTATCGCGAGGTAGGGATGAGAGCTAGACATAAGGGTTCACGAAATCCAAAAATAACAAGCACGTTGCCTCCCCGACAAAGGCGCCATAAAGCTTGACGTCCCCTGCTTATGCGTGCTAGATGTGTGCAATAATACGATTACGGGCGTGAGATTTAAATATTTGTAACCGCAAGCGCACGGTGTTGTAGTGTGGCTTGGGGGTCGAACTCAGGGAGGCGTGGATGTGCTCGTGTCAAAGAGGATCAAATTCACCCCATGGGCGAGCTAGCCCGGATCGAATGATGGGTTGTCACGGTAAATGGAATGCAAGGTATAGACAATATAAAGGAAAAACCCGGGACTTTGGTTTCCACCCTATCGTGCGATTCTAGCCGATACGGCCTACGGGAAGGATAGCGATTGGAATTAGGGTCTAATGATGAGACGTTGCCTCTAAGAGTGGTACCAGCGTCCCATGGGCCCGATATTCTGGTCGGTGCCCAGGATGATACGCCGGACTTCCTGGGTTCGGTCAGTGGGCACTCCCGTGTCCATTAACACTGACAGACTCCGGGAGCACTAAGCTCGCAACGATAACTCCCAACGTCTCATCCTGCCACTCCCGCGCGCTAGGATTCGACGTCTACGCTAAGGGCGTGAGCTATGGCTAGGGAGTCAACCGCCAAGTTTATTCCCCCTTGGCCCAACGGTCAAAGGCGGTCTTTTTCCCACCGATGACAATAAAACACCCCGAGTAACCATTAGATTACTAATCCCTATTGATTTCCTAGTCCTATGGACGCATCGGGAAGAGCCCACGAAGGGGTTTCCACCAAAATCCCAGATTTGGAAACTACTCACACATATTTAGTAAAAAGCGATCTAAACGAAAATGGACCGTCAAAATCATAATCAGACAATAGAAATGCAATGGTAGTAAAGCAATTAAGATAATACTAAAGTTTGACAAAGTTCTGAAAACTTACAAAAACTGAGAAATTACAGCTGTCACAAAATGAAGAAAACAGTAAAAAATAACCAACTCCCGTTTTTGTAAAACCTAGGGGTTCTATTTATAGAAAACGACATCACCCGATCGGTTGACAAGTCAACCGATCGGGTGACCTGCTTCACTCATTTACAGCGCAATGCGGGACTTCACCCGGTCATCTTCACCCGGTCGGTTGACATTTGAATGTGACCGGTTGGATCTTGGTGTCGTCGGGTGAGGAGGCCGGTTGAGCTGACCGTGTCTTGGCTCTGGAGATTCGGCTACGATGAACCGATCGGGTGAAGGTCACCCGATCGGTTGGCAATCATAATAAAAATCCAGAGACTTTGGGCTTTTGAACCGGCCTGCGAACTGACCGGGTGACTTCTTGTGAGCTCTCAGCTGCGTCCGGGTGGTGCACGCGTGCATCACCCGATCGGTTGAAGATGACCAACCGATTGGGTGAGGGGCTGAAAGATGATATCATCGTTGTTTGACCCCCTGGATCACGCGTGACTCCTCCCGTTGCTCCGGGGACTTGCGATATCGTCGTTTTATGTCCCCTATGCCAGTAAACTCCTGCAAAATACGAAAAACACGGAAAAGTGAAAGAAAACAAGAAAACACGAGAAAACGAGTATAAGACGGCGGTAAAATACGGAAAAACACGGAAGAAAACGTGCGCAAATATATGAAATATAAACGCACGTCAACTTGTCACCATCTCCTTAACCTCATACTTAAGATAGACTATAAAAGAGAAGGGAGGAGAAGGAAGAAAGGAGAAGGAAGAAGGCTAGTTAATACTCTCCCTCCATCTCTTTATACTCTCTGCCTCTTTAATGTAAGGTAACACCAAGCTAATGAAGAAAGATTAGAAGATGGAGTTCCATATCTCTCTACATAGCCTATTCAATTCGGTAGGAAAAATTTATGGTAGAGTATGAATATTATCTTAATATTGTGGTATCTATTGTAGTATGTTGATTTATCTTTCATGCATATGAAACTCACTATGTTGCCATGTTTAGGATGCTAGATATATATGTTGATTCTTGTTATTTTATATATGCATGAAATGTCATTATGTCGATGGTGTACTATGCAATGTTAATTGTGATATGTTGAATATGAGGACAAGATAAAGATGAATTCTGTATGAAAGAGATATGGTGTAATGTAAGGATGTTAAATAATGGACCAAAGTGCCACATAGACCTAAGTGATAGACCTAAGTGCAACATGGAACAAAGTGCATCGGAAACGCCCGTTGGGGGGGGGGGGGGGCACCTCTAGAATCCATGAGAATACACCTCTAGAATCAATGGAATGCCACCTATTGATTCCATGGAAACCATCTTAGCCTTACAAGTATTTTAGTTTTGAATATTAAATGAATGGTGATGTTATGATAATGTAATAATCATTGGCATATTTCATACCAAAGATCATTACATGTTATCATTTTTGCTTACGAATAAATTTTATCTAGAATTGTTCTTTATTGTTCTCTTGAATTCTTGAAGCCATAATAGTGTAACACAATATTAATATAATATTCCATATCTCGAACTGTGTTTTTCCTATTGGGCACATGTTAACGTGTCCCTCCCCTTTTTCACAGGTTAGAACTTGAGACTTCCAGAGCATCTTTCTTATCCCCGAAGGTGACATATAGCTGGTCTTCAACTTTTTATATCTTCATTGGTGTAAGTTGTACGTGTTTTAGGGTGTAGACTTTTACTTGTGAAATCTTTATGTATTTCTCTTTCAGATTTCTTATGTATGAATTTGTGTAACTTTAACTATACCATTTTGAAATAGATAAATGTATATGCACATTCTTTTACGACTCTGTGATCTTTCTCTCTTTTGGAGCATGTGAATTATTTCTTTTTTCTGCATTGTCCCAGCATCTGTAGTGGTATGCGAGATTTATTATATTATGTTCCCTTTACATTGGGTAGTATTCAGAGTCAATGGGTCAAATCTTGGGTCTAAATACTGACACAGCCTTGTCAGTTTCCATTTTCCATATGATCTTGGGAATGCTTCGTATTTTTCAGGTATTTTGGAGAATGGGGCATGACATACCCCGAGCCTCCTTGAGTTATCTGCTGACTTAAATATCAGTGGGGATTAGGTCGGACCCAAAATCCAACCTCCCTAGCAAGCTCTTTATGTTGCAGATAGCCCAGAGATATCGACATGCTTTCAATAACCCGAATCAGTGAACATTCAGTCTGTGGTTAACGCACCCAACCCCAGTCAGCTGCCCATGTCATATCAATTCAACAACTTCAATCAAACCTTCTTCCAATGATTTCGGTGATGAGAAAACACCCGTAAATATCTGGGGCCATCTGTGGGAAAGGAGTCGACATTACGTTACCATCCACATTGATAATGACTCTACCCATTATTTATGGGCTTGAGAGGCCAATTTCCATCGGGGCGGAAGATGGTGCACTGCCCTCCATTGACCCCAACACCGCCCTATGAGGAGAAGCAATTATTGCCTAACATGTAACCACGTTCAATGACGTGATCTCTAGTGGGCCAGCATCAGGTGGCCAATCCTCTTCAGCTCAGAAATCATACTTTTATAGGCTGATGGCTATGAGCGTGGGTTAGAAGATGCCGATGAATGCTCCACTGCATATTTTCTTTTCAGATGACGATCTAGAAGGCATCGAGCTACCACATGATGATGCCAATGTTATCAGTGCCATCATCGGTTCGACCGAAGTACGATGATTGCTTGTCGATACTGGCAGTGTTGGGTGAATTAAGCTCTCGATATTTGTAACCACAAGTGCATGACATCGTCGTAGCGCTAACAGGTCGTCCGTAGAGAGGTTGTGTAATTGAGTACTAGATAATCCTGGTAATGGTTAGCTACGAGAGAAATATATGCGGAATAGGGAGAAATTAAATAGAAGAAATGGATCTAGGGCTAGGTATCTCTCTACCGTAGGTTGAACACGGGAATGAACTTGTTGTCTAGTTATCGAATCGATCCTAAGGTAAGGTTGTCTAACTTGAGTAAGTCACCTACCCCCCACTTCTGTGATGCTAAGATATGATTGTCCCTCGTGTTAGCACTTGTCGTTCCAGATGGTTGCCATCTACCCCCCCACTTCTGTGATGCTATGATAGGACTAAAGCCAACTTCCGTTGGTCATCGTCGTACGACAGGTGCATGAAGCTCGATAATAATACCTGACCCTAATATCGTTCAATAGCCATGAAATTGGCTTAACTTATACTCAATTCCACAGATAGAGATCAACCGAAGTCCTAGATTAAAATACTACTCACTACAAATTAAGGAAACACAAAGATAATCACAGAGAATCAATGAGAAGAACAAAGAGCAATTATAAAATATGAAAGAAAGAGAAATACATAGACTCCAAGAAGTTGCAATACAAAATCCCCGAAATACAGACTCTCCAACGAGGGGAAATGCAAATAAAACTAATCTAAACATACTTCTACTCCTAAAATTAAGAAAAAGATGAAAACTGGGTGAAAATGAGTCTAGAGGTCGGCCACTAGCTTTGGCGATACACAAGTATTTAAATAGGAACCCAAGGCCCTAGTTGAAATCAGGCAAAACCCAACCAGACACGACCACGTCAAGAAATCGACACGGTCGCGTTGTTTTTATTCAAAGATGACTTTAAACCCCCTTCAGGAGACGGAGGTCGACACAGTCAATTGGAATATCCATGCGACCGCATGGATATAGTGCTTCGAAAGCAATTACTGTTCAATTTCTGGCCTTGTTCTGACGTGGTCGCGTGGATGGCCATGCGACCGCATGGATCTGGGTTCCTTTCATTCCAATTGACCCACGTGACCATGTCAAAAGGTCGCATTGGCGGGGCTCTTCTTGGCTCTTGGTTATGTTTTTCCACGCAGTCATGTGAGATAAGCCACATGACCAAGTGGATCTTCATATTCATGCTTCATTTGGGGCTTGGTTTCGCAAAACGACCGCGTGTGTCACCTCACGCGGTCGCGTGGAGCTGATTCCACGTTGATCTTTCTTGTTTTGATTCCGTTTCTTCGCCTCATATCTTCCTTTCACTTCTTTGACTCCATTTAGCTCATTTTAGATGGATTTCAACCTAAAGCGTGCACAAACACCGAAAGAGTGAAATGGAACGATAAAATGATGAAGTGGAAATAAAGTGGGAGTTTTGTAGGGACTTTCAAGGTCCATTAGGGCTAATATAAACATATTCGTCCTAAGACGGACGAACGAAATTAAATAAGCAGCGAAAAAACAATTATTAAACCATTTAATAATTACTGCCCTAAGGAAAAATTACCTAAGCCAGGAAGATCTACTGTCTCGAGTTGGGTCTGACCCACTCGAGAAAGTTCTAACTACTACTTCAAAGAAATGCATATAAATATAACTCACCTGGAATCTTGCCTTGGATCGGGCAAAATGTTCCGCACCGTCTTGCGCTCCAAAATCTGAGCAGTATCCCAGACCGCATTGTGTCCCTCCTCGTCGCGAACTGGATCAGCTCCCGAGCTGCACCTTGTCCCCGAGCCCATCAGTAGCCGTAGTAAGTTTCACTTGAGTAAACCCGCGTCGTAGACTTTCGAATCAAATTCGGACCTCCCCGTTGACTTGCTAGGACTCTATAGGAGGACATGAAAATAATAGAGGAAAAGAATAATTTTAAGTCTTGATTAGGGTTGCTCAAATTTTCCGGAGCTCCTTAATCAGAGACTTGGTACGAAAAAACAAAGAAGGGAGTGCACACCTATTTATATAGGAGGCAGGCTCCGCTTCTTTTGTCACGAGCAATGTGGGGCAATCAATTTGGAATAGGATTATTAATTCTATTTAGTTAGAATACCTTTCACAAAATTCTAACTTCAATCAATTAATTCTCACTCACCATTGAGCCCTAGATACGATACACGTTATCATTTCGAAGGGTTAGGAATGGTGAATGCGTAGGAACAAACGACGACGAAATCCGAGTTTGTTTGACCCTTCAAACAATTGCTCAAAGTTGAGCAAAAATCCACATTTCGTAGCCGTCAATGATTTCACAAAACCCTAATTAGAAACGACTTAAATTGGGGGCGCGCCTGCTAAGTTTAGCGGGCGCACCCACCTAAGGCATCTGGGCACGCCCGCTAAGGCGCACCCAGGCGGGCGCACGGCCCGCTGTGACCAGCAAGCCATGCCCGCTGTTTCCAGCGGGCGCACGGCCTGCTGTGACCAGCGGGCCGCGCCCGCTGTTCCAGCGGGCAAGCCCACTGGGTCAGCGGGCTGCGCCCGTTGCAAATAGCGGGATGTGCCCGTTTGCTCCAAGTGGGTCTTACTCACTTCTCCATGTGCCTTTTTTGCGTTTCTGGGCTCATACGAGCTCCGTTTCCTACACGGTTTGATCCTGTGGATTCCTCACGAAATCCCCTCCAATCCCAAATGCTCTAACCTCACAACCAACTTGTGAATTTAACAATCTCATTGCATCAAATGCATTCCTCTATACGATCTTCCTATTACTAAGACGTGAATATTACTCGGTGTGAGACCCTACAGCCTGACCCTACTACAGGTTGAGACTCGAAGTCTCTAGACGACAGTGACACTAGCAGGAGGTGTCATCCTTGTTTCAGAATCATCGATTACGTGATTGACTCGTTGGCAAGAGTACCGACAGGATCACTCTGACTGTGACCGTGATGATTTCCGCAGTTTTAGTCCCTTCGTCACAACTATGTCACTTGTCTAGCCTAGGGTATGGAAACCTGTCAACCCCACTAGCTAGCAGTGGTCAGTATACGTCGGTCTCTGGTACATTCATGTCGTACATCTTACAACATACCTTGGCCAAGGTTTTACCAAGAGCCATACTGACCTGTGACACTAACTTCTCATTAACAGAAGAGACGAATCCTTTATTGATCACTACTCAGCTCGTACGCTTTGAGTGTCACCCAGCCTAAGATCTTTCAGCAGGCCTTGCCTCGAAGCTAGATCTTTAGACCTAAGTGATACCGTTCACACACAGCTTCGTATAATGATCTCAAGTCCTAAGGACCAACTTACCTATCATCACTTAGCGTTATTAATGACAATTAGTCAATGTTTAACCATTTAATAACTCTTTATTTGGGTCGTTCAGTGGAATCATTCTTTAATGAGCACCTGCGTCTTGTCTCCGACTTCGTCAGGTAGTATGGTTATAAGAACAACTAGACTAAGACACAATGGTCTGTTCGATGTGCCGATATCCCAATCTTGACACATCTATGACCATGAACGCTTTTTAGATTCAAGCTGCTATTGGTCAAACATTTCTCATAATCGCAATCTACATCGCGAAACATGTGTGACCTAACTTTGAATCCAAGGGAATAGTCTAAGTAATTAATAAATCGAAATAACTCAGACAATATTCTTACCAGAAAGCATACTTCCATTTATTGAACAAGATGTTTATTAAGATAAATAGCCACGAGGGCATACATCTCTCTATATCTCCCACTTGCACTCAGGTCTATTTATTTTGGTATCTCATACCATATTTACACGCTAGTTTCTCTAGACGATCGCGTGCCAGCACCTTTGTGAATGGATCTGCTAGGTTGTCTTCTGAAGAGACTCTAAGGAGTTCTATGTCCTTCCTCTGCTCGATTTCCCGTATCAGGTGATACTTGCGAATAATATGTCTGGATCTCTTGTGGAATCTCGGTTCTTGAACCAGGCCGATGGTTGCATTATTGTCGCAACACAACGGTATTGGACTTTCAATAGCAGGAACCATTCCTAGCTGATTGATGAACTTCCTCATCCAGACCGCTTCCTTTGCTTCATCGTTGGCCGATATGTATTTGGCTTCCATTGTGGAGTCTGCAATAGTGACTTGTTTGGAACTCCTCCAACTGACTGCTCCTCCGTTGAGAGTGAAAACATATACAGAGATCGATTTGCTATCATCCACATCACTCTGAAAGCTGGAATCTATGAAGCCTTCAACTTTCAGGTCTTCACTTCCATAAACCAAGATCAAGTCTTTAGTCCTTCTCAAGTACTTAAGAATTGTCTTGACCACTTTCCAGTGATCCTCTCCAGGGTTAGACTGATATCGACTTATTACACCTAGTGCATAAGCGACATCGGGTCTGGTACAGATCATGGAGTACATGATAGATCCCACAGCAGAAGCATATGGGATCTTGGTCATCTGTTCCTTTTCCAAGTCAGTCTGCGAAGACATCTTCTTGGAAAGGGTTATTCCATGATTGGCAGGTATAAACCACCCTTACTGTTTTCCATGCTAAAGTGTTTTAGCACGGTGTCAATATACCTGGTTTGGGAGAGTCCTAGCATCCGTTTATTTCTATCTCTATGGATCTTCACACCTAGTATGTAGGATGCTTCTCCCAAGTCTTTCATGGAGAAATTGGTTGATATCCATCTTTTAACTGACTTCAACATCTCAATGTTGTTACCTATTATCAGAATGTCATCTACGTATAGAACGAGGATAACTAAAGAATTATTATTACTGGTCCTTTTGTAGCTGCATGGATCATCCTCATTTCTGACAAAACCAAACTCTTTGACTGTTTTATCGAAGAGAATGTTCCAACTCCTTGAAGCTTGCTTAAGCCCATAGATAGACCTATGCAGCCTACACGCTTTTCCTTCACTCCTACTGACTTCGAAGCCTTCTGGCTGAGTCATGTAAATATGCTCTTCTAAATCACCGTTTAGGAAAGCAGTCTTCACATCCATTTGCCAGATTTCGTAGTCGTAGTAGGCAGCAATAGCGAGTACAATCCGAATAGACTTGTGCATGGCCACTGGTGAGAAGGTTTCATCATAATCTATTCCTAGAATCTGAAGATATCCTTTTGCAATCAGTCTAGCCTTGTACGTTTCTACTTTTTCATCTGCACCAATATTCTTCTTGAAGATCCATTTACTGCCTATGTGAACATTTCCATTGGGCACGTTTTCTAAGGTCCATACCTTATTCACATGCATGGAATCTATTTTAGACTTCATTGCATCTAGCCATTTGTTAGAGTCTATACTCTTTATGGCTTCCTAGAAGCTAACATGGTCATCATCTAATATGATACTATCCTCAATCCCACCGTCTACGAGAAAACCGTAGTACCTTTCGGGGACTCGAGGAACCCTATTGGACTTCCTACTGACTGGTTTGGCGATGTCAAGTTCTGACTCTCCCACTGGTTCCGACACTTGTTCCTGTGTAAGTACTTCCTCCGAGCATTCATCCAGATCGATTACCTTGCCAGTGGATTCCTTCACAAGGCATTCCTTTTCCAGAAAAGTGGCATGTCTAGAGACAACAATATTTTGTTGTTCTGGATGGTAAAACACATAACCTAATGAATGTCTTGGGTACCTTATGAATTTACACAGTATAGATCTATCTTCCAGTTTGTCTGGATTTTGCGCTTTGACATATGCAGGACAACCCCATACTTTCAAGTGATTAAGGCTGGGTTTCTTGCTGGTCCATATCTGATATGGTGTCGTATGCACAGATCTTGACGGATCGTTATTTAGAATGTATATAGCAGTTTCCAGGGCATAGCCCCAGAGGGAAGTAGTTAACTCAGCTTCAATTATCATAGACCGCACCATGTCTAACAAGGTGCGGTTTCTCCTCTCTGATACACCGTTATGTTGAGGTGTGTAAGGAGGTGTGACCTGAGAGAGAATCCCATTCTATTTTAAGTAAGTAAGGAATTCATGGCTTAAGTATTCTCCTCCTCGATCTGATCGAAGGATCTTAATACTTTTCCCAGTCTGGTTTTCGACTTCGGCACGGTACACTTTGAATCGCTCAAAGGTTTCGGACTTATGTTTCATCAAGAACACATGGCCAAACCTTGAGTGATCGTCAGTAAACGTGACGAAATATGAAAACCCACCTTTGGCTAATGTAGACATGTGTCCACATACATCGAAATGTACTAGACCCAAGAGTTCGATAACTCTCTCCCCTTGACTTGCAAAAGGAGTTTTGGCCATCTTACCTTTGAGGCAAGACTCGCAAGTGTCGAATGACTCATAATTCGAGAGGCCCAAGACCCCTTCTTTATGTAACTTGCTGAGTCTCTTCTCTCCGATATGGCCTAGTTTACAATGCCAAAGATAGGTTTCATTAAAACTAGACTCCTTACGTTTTCTTGTATTAACGTTTAATACAACCTTATTGCTTAAAGTGTATACACCATTACTAAGTGTCCCAAAACCTAGCAACTTTCCATCAAAAGAAATGTTCATGACATTTCCGTTGATAGTAAAATTATAAACTTCTCTAGCCAAAGCCGAGATGGATATAATATTGCACATGAAGTTTGGGATGTAGTAACATTGCTTCAAAAGCAAGTTAGCTCCACTAGCTAATGTGTGTTCAAGGTCTCCTACGGCTACAACATCAACATTTGCTGCGTTGCCCACTTGGAGAATGATTTCATTCTTTTCGAGTTTTCTAATGATTCTCATTCCATGTTACTGATTACAGATATGAGAACCCGCACCAGTGTCTAACACCCATGCATTAGTATTAACCGAAAGAACTACACTTTGCATTTTAGAAGTTAACGCATAAATTCGCCCTTCCTTCATTTGATCCCTTCCTGCTATAGATTTCTTTGACCAGTCATTATCATTTTTATTATAACCAGTTAATAAGTTCTTATCTTGGATATTATTTATCTTACTCGTCATGCTACAAAGATTATAACTCCTATAATTAGCATGTGTTCAAAATATTTTAAATATAATTAGAATGGCTTTTATCCAATTATACTCTCCCATTGATTTAAAGATCATTTAAGCCAAAACATAATTAATATTAAATGGGAGCAGGAATCCAACAACTTTGAGTCGCCCGACCTTGAGTGTAGCTCAACAAGTCATTCGACTCGGCCGTCGGTAGACGAACTCTTTGTCAATCATATCGAATATGACTCCTTATTTTATTTTTACCCCTAGTCATTTGTGATCATGAGTGTGCTCATCCAAATCACAATGACTAGTCTAGTCAGACCTTTGTCTTCGTGTCTAGTTTGACTTGCCTCAGTGCTCGGTGTATTCACGATGCGTCGGTTTGGGTCAAGACATAGACTACATCGTTGGCCTAACTTACGCCGGCGCTCGGTGTATTCACGATGCGACGGTTTGGGTAAATTGGTTTCTGTAAGGTTGTCATGTCACAGCTTGAGTGTAGCTCAACAACTGTAACACGGATCCTACATATTACAACGTCTAAAACAAAGAGGGCTACGAATTATCTTGTAAAAGATTTATTAACGTTTTTGACTAGATATAATTGACAGCGTTGCATAATAATGATTCGCGTCCTTGCGGTCCAGCGGACACAGCCAGGGAATTGACTAAGCCAGGACCACTTGGCCCCTAGACTAGCTAGGGTGGTCCAGCAAACTTAGCCAAGCACATTGACCGGTATGATGGTCCATTGAAGGTTGCTTTTCATTTATATGCGTACCATCAACTAAAAGCTTTTATTAACTCTAGTTAATCCTTATCAACTAGTGGATCCTTAAAATTCGTAATTTTATGGATTTGTTTGATGATTTTTATTACTCCTTATCAACTATAAGGATTTAATAAATGTGCTGCTACCCTAATCGTCCAATAGGTATTTTAAAGCAATTTAAAACATAGCAGAGTCTCAAAAATTATCTCATAAAAATTTGAGGAATTTTTAATGGCTATCCTAATCGTCCATTAGGCAATTTTAAACAATTTAAAATTATAGCATGGTGTCAGAATTTATCTTATAAAATTTGAGGATTCATTAATGGCTATACTAGCAAGTTTCTCTTGTGTTATCAAATAAACAAGAATATGCCATTAATCTAATTATCACATAATTAAAACATACAGTTCATATAGAAGCAGTATAAGAATAGAGTAGATCTGGCTCTGATACCACTGTAGGGATTTTCAAGGTCCCTTAGGGCTAATATAAACATATTCGTCCTAAGTCGAACGAACGAAATTAAATAAGCAACGGAAAAACAATTATTAAACTATTTAATAATTACTGCCCAAAGGAAAAACTCCCTAAGCCAGGAAGATCTATTGACTCGAGTTGGGTCTGACCCACTCGAGAAAGTTCTAACTACTACTTGAAAGAAAAGCATATAAATATAACTCACCCGAAATCTTGCCTTGGATAGGGCAAGATGTTCCGCACCGTCTTGCGCTCCAAAATCTGAGCAGCATCTCAGACCGCATTACGTCTCTCCTCGTCACGAATTGGATCAGCTCCCGAGCCGCACCATGCCCGCGAGCCCATCACTAGCCGTAGAAAGTTTCACTTGAGTAAACCCGCGTCGTAGACTTCCGAATCAGATTTGGACCTCCCTGTTGCCTTGCTAGGACTCGATAGTAGGACATGAAAATAATAGAGGAAAAGAATAATTTTAAGTCTTGATTAAGTTTGCTCAAATTTTCCGGAGCTCCTTAATCAGAGACTTGGTACGGAAAAACAAAGAAGGGATTGCACACCTATTTATATAAGAGGCAGGCTCCGCTTCTTTTGTCATGAGCAATGTGGGACAATCAATTTGGAATAGGATTAGAATTAATTCAATTTAGTTAGAATACCTTTCACAAAAGTCTAACTTCAATCAATTAATTCTCACTCACCATTGAGCCCTAGATACGATTCAAGTTATCATTTCAAAGGGCTAGGAATGGTGAACGCGTAGGAACAAACGGCGACGAAATCCAAGTTTGTTTGACCCGTCAAACAATTGCTCAAAGTTGAGCAAAACCCCACATTTCGTAGCCGTCAAGGGTTTCACAAAACCCTAATTAGAAACGACTTAAATTGCGGGCACGCCCGCTAAGTTTAGAGGGCGCGCCCGCCTAAGGCATCTGGGCACGCCCGCTAAGGCGCACCCAGGCAGGCGCACGGCCCGCTGTGACCAGCGGGCCATGCCCGCTGTTTCCAACGGGCGATGCGCCCGCTGTTCTCATTGGGTCAGCGGGCCCTGCCCACTGTTCCTAACGGGATGCGCCCGTTGCGAACAGCGGTCTACGCCCGTTTGCTCCAAGTGGGTCTTACACACTTCTCCTTATGCCTTTCTTGCATTTCTGGGCTTATACGAGCTCTGTTTCCTACACAGTTTGATCCTATGGATTCCTCACAAAATCCCCTCCAATCCCAAATGCTCTAACCTCACAACCAACTTGTGAATTTAACAATCTCATTATATCAAATGCATTCCTTTATACGATCTTCCTATTACTAAGACGTGAATATTACTCGGTGTGAGACCCTCCAGCCTGACCATACTACAGGTTGAGACTCGAAGTCTCTAGACGATAGTGACCACTAGCATTAGGTGTCGTCCCTATTTCAAAATCATCGATTACGTGATTGACTCGTTGGCAAGAGTGCCGACAGGATTACTCTGACTGTGACCTTGATAATTTCCGCAGTTTTAGTCCCTTCGTCACAACTATGTCACTTGTCTAGCCTAGGGTATGTAAATCTGTCAACCCCACTAGCTAGCAGTGGTCAGTATACGTCGGTCTCTAGTACATTCATGTCGTACATCTTACAACATACCTTGGCTAAGGTTTTACCAAGAGATGTACTGACCTGTGACACTAACTTCTCATTAACGGAAGAGACAAATCCTATATTGATCACTACTCAGCTCGTACGCTTCGAGTGTCACCCAGCCTAAGATCTTTCAGCAGGCCTTCCCTCGAAGCTAGATCTTTAGACCTAAGTGACACTGTTCACACAAAACTTCGTATAATGATCTCAAGTCCTAAGGACCAACTTACCTATCATCACTTAGAGTTATTAATGACAGTTAGTTAAAGTTTAATCATTTAATAACTCTTTATTTGGGTCGTTCAGTGGACTCATTCTCTAATGAGCACCTGCGCCTTGTCTCCGACTTTGCCTAGTAGTATGGTTATGAGACCAACTAGACTAAGACACAATGGTCTGTCCGATGTGTTGGATATTGGACTCCCCGAATTTGGTTTTGGATGATGAACAAACATAAATATATTGTGAACTAACAATTTGTGAGCGCAGTTATGGAGATCGTCGCCAAATTCATATGAACATCCAAAGCGACATCTCGAGACTTCTCAAAGCACGTGATCATATGCCTAAAGCTTCGTTGAAGCTTTTGGACCATTTTAGAAGTCATGAAGATTCAGATCGAAGCTTTCGAAGACGGTTCGTCAAGTTTTATTTATAGTCTTTTAGCTTCGTTCCGTAGAATTTTAAGCCTTGAGTAGGTCTTACGTTTTAATCTTCATAACGCTCCTATCTTAGAGCTAGGAACTTGTAAGAAGTCGATACTAACTTTCCCGAAGCATCGCGCTTCGATTCACGACTTCTTGTGCATGTTAGTTGGTTCAAGAAGAAGAACCAACCGACTAGATGGTGATCTAGTCGGTCGGCCATCCTTCTTGGACCGACTAGTTTGCTTTCTCAAATCTTAGCTCTTTACTGTTTACAGTTAGTCGGTCTACGTTGACTCACCGACCGACTAGTTTGTGAACTAGTCGGTCAGTGATGCTTCTTTGACCGACTAGTTGAGCTTCTACTGTACATGCCTAGTTACTGTTTGTCGTTAGTCGGTCCATGTACATTTGGCGACCGACTAGTTGATGAACTAATCGGTCAACTCTTGTTCTTGGACCGACTAATTCTATTTGTTCTCAGACTTTATGTTTTATCTCTTAGTCGGTCTAAGTTAACTCACCGACCGACTAGTTATGAAACTAGTCGGTCGGCAGGCAAATGCCATCATCCATCGTAGCAACACTCACCCATCTTCCTTCAGAGCCTCCCAGTTTTAGGATTCGATTACTAGGTTGGGTCCCTTCCCTCACACGACGGGAAAGGCATCATGCATCATTCATCCTTCCCTACGCCATGCCCACCGTATCCTAGTGAGCACTCTCTTTGGTGGGGAGGAGACTGGCACAGTTACACGACTTGAGCTCCTATTCTTATGGGCCAAGACACATCCAACAGTCCTTCATCCCACGGGGACTAGTACTGTGATCAGGGCCCCGAGGATAATTTTCCATGCGGGCTCATAGTTAGCACATAGGATCAAGAAGGTCGCCAAGGCCTCCATAGGCAAGATTTGCTGTGGTGGTCTCATCACACTTATAGCTTGCCAACCTCCCCTCTCCATTGATCTAGATGACTGCATTGACACCATCATTGGCCCTAACTCTTTGGATCTCTCAGTTTTAGCTCATATGCATATGATTAAGGTGAACTTGAGAGATCAGATTGATTGGCTTTATGGAGCAGGGTGTGCTCTGTATACTGTCTTGCCAAACCTATTGCGCACAGAGGTCACAGGGCTTATGCAGTGGACATTTCCACCCACCCTATCCTCCCATACCCTACACAACCATATCTTCAACCTCAGCCTCAGCCTCATGCATCCACTTCCACCCCCCCCACACCACCATAGAGCTCGCCACCACGCAGATTCCACTTAACACTGATGGCTCTGGGCTGTCTGGCCCCTCCCATCCTCTTGATGATCACACACGTCTTCTTATTCTAAAGGAGATAATCCGGGGATTACAGGGCTGTATGGACACCTTTTAGGAGACGCATGCCCAGATCCTATCTTATACCTCCGACATCCATCATCACCTTTTTCCACCCCCACCACAACCACCACCCCCACCACCTGAGACTGGCACTTCTAGTTCTCATCCAGATTCCTCTACATCCACCGAGCCTGCACCCTAGCTCCATGCCAGCTTGGAGGAGACCCTCACCTTTTTGTCACCCCCACACATTTTTGTCCTCACACTTCATTGTTTATCTTGCATTGATGACACTGCAGATTCTAGCTTGCGGGAGTAGCATTTGCACTTTTGTTTTTGGTTTTATTTTCCATTTTCTCCACCACCTTTCCATGTTTATATTCACATGTATACATCGTGTTTTCCCTTAATTTTTTCTTTCATTTCCATTCATCATGCATCATGTCTCATTTTCTTTTATTTTCCTTTTCATTACATTATCATGCATCATATTTCCATATTTATATGCATATAATTTTTTTTAAGAAACTTAAAAATCCAAAATATTTGCATCGCATCAGGCATCATTCATCATTCATGCATCCTTTGTACATACTTGTTTTAAAGATTTTCGTGAATCGAGCTATATATGCGTGGTTTTAAATAGGATTTCATTTCCTATCTTTTGCGCCTGGTTTCCTCGATATCGGTTTGATTATAAGACTAGGACATGTTTGTGCCTCAGATCCCATCTAATATGCCTGTTAAGATCATTCTCATATTCTCTAGGATGGGAGTACTCAAAACTGACCTAGGCCTCTTAGAGATCCATTTTATGCATGAGCCGTAGGATTGATAGTTGAGTATAATGGTTTATAACCCATAGAGACTTGGATAACAACATATTACCGAGTACTGAGAAGTGTCATCACCTTGCTTATTCACGCTTTCCATTTAAAAAAAATGTATATATATGATAAAAAGAATAAAACATGCATCGTTCCCCCAGTGAAACTGAGTAACCGGATCCCCAGTTTCATGAATCGTCGAGGCCTCGAGTCAAAATGTTCAGCTTGGGGGAGTGCATGAGAATAATGGTTTTGGTTGGTTCTAGCTAGTAGGTCTGAGGTGTCCTTCTTGGCCTGATGCCCTAAGGTCGTCTGACCTGGGAGTCATCGACCAAACGCTCCTTACACGAACCAATAAGAATCCAAATAAAAAAAGGAAAAGAAAAAAATGGAAAAGAAAAAGATTTGGAAGCATGAATAGTTTGTTGGTTTCATGAATCATGGAAAGTTGAGGTGTTGTGAGAGCTGCTTCTTTGATGGACTAGTGACACGTTATCTCATTTTTATCACTTCTTTGACCCTTGCATAGCTTTGATCCCTCTATTTTTGGTCTAAGGATGGGTTAAAGAAAATGTTCTAGATTTTGAGCTTGATCATGGCATAGTATATTATTTGACGATTCGAGTTAGAAATCATGTCCTAGGGTTATATTCTTATCGATAGAGAGGAATCAGTGTTTTCGATTTTCGTGATTTTGAATTTTCTATTTCTCCACTTATATGTGCTCGATTTTATAAAATCTCTCGAGACTCATATCATCATTTGCATGCCCCATTCTTTGCTCTCTCTTCGTATTCCTCAAGGACGAGGAAGTGTTTAGCTTGGGAGATTTTGATAGACTGTGTGTGTGTGTGTGTGTGTGTGTGTGTGTGTGTGTGTGTGTGTAGTTTTCATCTTCATTTCATTCATATTTTACTCGACTTCGCCTCGTTTCTGTACCACTTTTACCCTCTTTTGTTCCTTTTTACGATTTTGGTTTCCCTGGTGCTTTGCAGGTGAATAGAGGGGAGTAAGAAGCATTTTGGGCTTTTGTTCGGTAATTTTGCACTTGAAGCTTTGGGGATTGATGTGGAACCACAGAGCTTGAGCACTTGATGGAGATTTTTTGAGCTATGGAGAGTGATGCTGGGTTGATGCATGAAGCTTGGAGTAGAGGGATTTGAGCTCATGCCGTTGAGAGGCTTTGAAGCTGGAAGAACACAAGCAGCTTGAAGCTAGTTGATGAAGCTATGGAGATTGAAGCTTGGTGATGCTGGAAAGATGAGTTGGAGCATAGGAGCATTGCGCAATTGGGAGATGAAGCTTGGATGCATCTTGGAAGGAGGACACGGCCGTACATGAATCTTCATATGGCCGTGTTAATTTAAAAGCCAAGTAGCGCAATGCTACGTGGTTGTATGAATATCTTCATACCGCCGCTTCATTATTCGGCAGCTGATTTTCCACGACCGTATAGTTCACCCCATACGGTCGTGTGGTTCTCCTTCTCCCCTCAGCGATAGCAGCAGTGCCACGAGCTAAAAGCCATGCGGCCGTGTTGTTTGAAACCACACGGGCGCGTCATCCTCATCTTAACCAAAACACCACGCGGCTGTGTGAAATCAGGTTTGAGGGTTGCGACCCGACTTGCTAGGGTTTTATAAATGCATCTGGGCGCCATCATTGGGAGAGGAGCCGAGCTTTAGGCTCATTTTACCTCATTTTCACTATTTTTATCGTTTTCTTAGCTTAGTTTTAGATTTAGATTTGTTTTAGATTAGATTTTGACAAGAATCAGGAGCTTTCTCCTTTAGTTGTGTACATGGATTGACAACCCATTGATTCAATCAATGAGATAAGCTCTTTCTCCTTTCTCTTTGTTGTTATTTTTGTTGTTATTCTCATTGTTGTTATCTGTGCGTTGTGTTATTGTGCTTTGTTGTTTTCATTCGTTTTTAATTGTTGTTGATGTTGTTATTATTGTTGTGGTGGTGATTCATTCATCTACACTTCAATTGATATCCCTTTCTTCTCTTTTTTATTATCAATTTTCCATGCCACTTTCTCTGGTAATCCCCGCAACCATTGTTTATTCCCTCTAATCGATTGATGTAGCTAACAATATAACCCAAAATCGAGCTAATATTAGATCACCTACCCTCCTTACAGACGACCCGTAATGTGCTACAACGACACCATGCGCTTGCGGTTATAAATGTTAAAGCTCCTATCAACAACCTTCGACTGAATCCAACTAAATGTATGTTTGGGGTCTGATCTGGATATTTCTTAAGCGTCATGATCATAAACAGTGGCATTGAAGTCAACCCTGACATGATCCAGGCATTGATCAATATGAAGGAACCGACAACCATCATGGAGCTGCAATGGTTGAATGGTCGGATCACTGTCCTTAGACACTTTTTGTCGAAATCAGCAGAAAGGTCCTACACATTATTCAAAGTTCTAAGGAAGGCTTCAGCAAGACCTATGGGCGAAAGGAAGGCTGTAGATGATATGCTCATATTTTACACTTTATTTCTTCATATTTCTGTTGAGTATTGGTGTTTCATACCAATCTTATTTTAAAGATGATCACAACATTATGTTGTTGCTAATGACTCTCTTATTTTAGTCTCATAGTTACATTTCAAGAATATCTTTTTTGGAGACTAAACACTTGGTGCAAGGATGGACATCAAGTGGAGGAGGGCCAAAGCTTGGACTCAAGGGGTGCCAAAGCTTGGAGATGATGTGGAGCATCAAGGCATCAAGATCGAAGCCATAGACTCTAAGGAAAGCAATGTAATCCATGTATTATTTCATTTATTGCTTTCTCTCTTTTTGAGTCTAGGTTTAATGTAATGCCTTGATAGATGGTCTATGCATTTAACAATATTAGTGAGCATTAGGATTATCATATAATCCAACCTAATATGTTCATCTTGCCCAACGACTCAATTGGAGTCTCTGACTCTCCTACAGTCGCCTGCTGAAGGTTTTACAATGGACTGGGTGATTTCCAGTCGCCTGTCGAGCCTTCTACAGTCGACTGTGGTGCACTACTTAAGTCAACCTTTTATTGACTCTACTTGAGATTTTTGTTTCAGTTGACTGATGTTCATATTACAGCCGTCTGTATATTTACAGTCGCCTGTGAAATGGTCAACAGTCGTCTGAAAGGCGTAAGTGCGAATTTTGCATCTATCTGTTTTTCTCCATCTCCTGCAGCAGTTGACTAATGAAGGATTTACAGTCGCCTGTCTATTTTACAGTCGACTGTATTCTTGTCATCAGTCGTCTGTATGCTTATTGGGAGAAAGAGTGCAACTCTCTGTTTTATTCCATCCCCTGCAGCAGTCTCCTGCTGAAGGTTTAACAGGCGCTTGTCCTGTTTTCAGTCGACTGTCGTGGCTCAGATTATAGCCGTTGGGATTTATTTAGCCGTTGGACAATCGACTGTCATTTGTTCATCAGTCGACTGTCAGTGACGTTTCAGCCCAGAAACTAGCCGTTATAGCTTTTTGTTTTTGGCTGTTTTCTTGGGTTTTGAGAGTTGACATAGGGTTCCTATATATATGAGAGGGCTGAATTCATTGGAACTTCTTGATGCTATTGAAACTCTTTTGAGATTAATTAAGCCACTCTCAAACTGTCTCATTTCCCTCTTACAGCTCTTAATCTCCTTCATGCATTGAAGTCAAGCTCAAGAGAAATCATCCAAGTGCTTTCAAGCTAATCTCAACACTTGGAGATCCTCTTCTTTGCCTTGCATTCATTTATGAGTAAGTACATCTCAAGGCATATGTAAGATTATTTGTTTTACTTTGTGTTTCTTTGAAATCCTAATTCTCTTTATGGGAATTATATACTCTCTTTGTGGGAGTTACTCTCTTTCTAGGAGTTTGGTGTCCTAGTGTAGGGATAACCCTAATTCTCTGTGTGGTAGTTAGTAATTCTCTGTGTGGGAGTTAGACCCTTGTGTGGTTTGGTTTGGTTCTTGTGTAGGACAAATCCTCTGTGTGAGGTATCTCTTTGTGGGATTTGTATTCACTTCTCTTTGTGGGAAATATAGTGAATATTGGTGTAGCTGGACGTACCCAAGTTTTGGGGAACCAGGGTAATATCGTGTGTTTGCGTTTGTGTTTATTGTGGTGATTAATTCCTCTTGCATTTATTATTCCGCATTTGCAAGTTTAATTTTAATGGCACAATTTATTGCCATTACACTATTCACCCCCCTCTAGTGTGTTGTTGTTAGTATTGCAAGGGTAAGGCGATCCTTACATTTGGTATCAGAGCGAGGTTATATCATACTGCAACGATGGCATTCAACGCCACTTCCGCGTCTCATGAAGAAGGTCACGCTACCGTTCGACCCCCGCTCTTCAACGGAACTAACTACCAAAGTTGGAAGATCAGGATGATGATCTACATGAAGGGTCAAGACCTTTGGGACATCATGGAGTTGCCATTTGAGGAGCCTACTTCATCTGCGGCTTCAAGAACTAAGGCAGAGAAGGACTCGATCAAAGTCAATGCGAGGGCTATGAATGCATTCCATTGCATCCTCACTCCGAATGAGTTCAACCGCATCTCCATATGTAAATCGGTCAATGAAATTTGGCATATCTTGGAGATTACTTTTGAAGGGACAACCAAGGTAAAGAAATCTAAACTAAGTGTGTTTAGATCTAAATATGAAATGTTTAAGATGCAGGAAGAAGAAAGCATATCAGAAATGTTCACAAGGTTCACAGACATCGTGAACGCTCTGGAAGGACTTGGGAAGGTGATTTCCCAAGAGGATCGAGTGGAGAAGATCCTTGACTCTCTTACACCTAAATGGGCGTCAAAGGCCAACGGGATTTTAAAGTCTAACGATACGTCCAAATATACCGTTGAGGAGTGCATTGGAAATCTCATGGCATACGAACTGAAGCTTCAACACAAGAATGAGATTCAACCAACCAAGCCCGAGAAGCCGGAGAAGCAAAAGGGGGTTGCATTCTATGCCAAGGAGGAGCCAATCAAATGGAGGAAGAAATTCCATCAAGAAGCTTCTAGTGAAGAAGATGAAGAAGATGAGGCTAATGGAGATGAAATCGTGAAGCTTTTACACCTTTTTTCTGCATGTTTGTATGCCATTTTGATCGCTCGAATCGTGTTTTTCACGATTTTTCGGCAATATTGCGATGCTTTTCACGATTTCTTGTTTTTTGTCGAATTTCAGGAGATTTCGAGCGATTTGGAGTGATTCTAAGATGCATCCACTCCGGAGTGTCACCCGCGACTCTTTTGAGGGGAATTTTGCTATTGGAGAGGAGTGGAAGAAGAAAGAACGTCGTAGGAGCAACGAGGGAGCAAAAATACGAAGATTGGGCATTTTCAGCATGTCACTCGGCCAAGTGAAGGTGTCACTCGGCTGACCATCGAAAGCCCGCTCGGCCGGTCAGATCGGACACACAACAGACTGAGTATCAGCGTGCACTCGGCTGACCATCGCTAGTCCACTCGGCCGAACCACAGAGACACCACTCGCCCGAGTGGCATCAAGACGACGGCAACGAAAAGTCCAGACTTACTGTAATCTGTCAGTCACGTCCCGAGTTCCGACTCAGCCGAGTGAAGAATTCCCCTCGGCCGAAGCAAAGAAAGTCACTCGGCCGAGTGACTCCCGAGGAGCCGACCCCCAAAAGTCCGAAGTTACTGGAATTTGTCAGGGATTTTCACTCGGCCGAATGACATTTGTCACTCGGCCGAGTGAGCCGCGTTGACTGTAGCGTAAATTAAGATTTTGAGGCTGCGCAGGGGTCAATTTTGTCACAGTTTTAGGCGATTTTGGGGGGTATTTAACCCCAGTTTTTAACCAAGTTTAGAGGGCTTTTTCAGAACTTTTTGCAACCTTTTTTTAGATTACTTTTTAGGAGATTAGATTGAGCTTTTAGGGGAGAGATAAAAGTGCTATTTTGTTGGATGCTATTGAAACTTCATTGGTTTGTCTCTCTCTCTCTCTATCAAGAACCTCATTTTTATTGATATTTTGAATATTGCAATGAATTCTATTGATTTTATTATTGAATTTCCATTGAATTGCATTATGAATTGTGAGTAGTTTTATCGTCTTAGGGCGTAGGGATGAACCCTACGAACCCTATTTCTAATTTGTGATGAATTGGTGAAATTATTGCTAGAATTGATTAGGGTTAGTTTGGGATTGATTTAATACGAATAGCTAGGGATTCATACCGATTGGGATTTGCAAGAGATTGGATCCCAACTCGATAGGAAGCCCTAGAAATTCGAATTGGGTTACAATTGGATTTCTCCGGAATCGGTTTGCAAGATATTGGACCGAAACTAGGGTTTTCGATTGCAATTCTATACCAATACCCGTTTGCAAGAGATTGGACGGGTAGGAACTATCCCGACCTAGGTCGTAGCTCGAGTTTGCATGAGAGTGGGCTCGAGATACGATTGAACGATGATGTTGTTCTTCACGCTAGCTTGCCTAGGTTAGGGTTTGCAAGAGATTGGACCCTACCCTAGGTTTGCTATAGACCGGCAATAGGACAAGAGCGTGAGCTTGGTTCTACATTTAGTTGCAACTAGTTCACCTGAATTTCAAGTCTAGCAATTGTGAAACCTACGAATCACAATCACGAGATACAGTTTGTAGCGGGGATTCCCTACCCCTAGGCTTTTTTTATTAATTTGATATTCCTTTTATACAATTGAACGACTGTGACCGCTTTATTGCGAACATTTTTCGACTGTTCTTATAGCCAGGTGAATTGACGAAGACACTGTCATTTTCCCTCCTTGTGTTCGATACCCGCTCGTCGCTACACCGTGCGCTTGCGGTAAGACTAGCGAGTCGCTCACCCCGGGTGTGTATCCGGGGCGTCGATCAAGTTTTTGGTACCGTTGCCGGGGACGCGATAGTGTTTGATTCTATCCACCTAGCTATTTTTATTTTTTGTTCTATTATTTCTATTTTTATTTTACCCTTCCTTTGTACTAACTATTTCTTTGAAACTCTGTTTTCCTTTGCATGTACACGAGATCCTCGGCGAACCCCGAAGAAATACTATACGATCTGGAGATCGAACGTACATTGAGGAGGATCAGAGCGAAGAGGAGACTCGATACAGAAGGGAATTTTATGACCCATCCTGAGACACCCGAAGAATTGGCGGAGCGAATGGCGAGGATCATTTCCATTAGAGATAGGCTTCGGCTTAAGACTTCCTCCACTACCTCGTCCATAGCTATGCCGGAGTTGGCGGCCGACAAAAATTTCGAATTGAAGACCGGATTGGTAGTTCTGATGCAACAAGACCCTTTTCATGGGAACTCCCATGAAAACCCTCATTACCACATCCAGCTCTTCCTATCAAAATGTGCCACCTTCCCAAATGTCGGGCGTCTCCATAGATGCTATCAGACTACACCTCTTCCCCTTCACACTCAAGGACAAGGCCTTATATTGGTTGAGGACGCAAGCTGAAGGAATCTTCACAACTTGGGATGAATTGGCGAGTGCCTTCGTCGACAAATTTTACCCGCCCTCCAAGACGGTGAAGATAAGAAGTGCTCTCATGTCCTTCAAGCAAGGACCGCAGGAGACTCTCTATGAGGCATGGGAATGCTTCAAGGACTTGCAACATCAATGCCCCCATCATAGCATAGAATATTGGGAGCTTGTCCACAGTTTCTACAATGGACTCCAACCGGGCACAAAACAGATTATTGATGCTACCGCCAACGGAGCCATTTTGTCAAAGACTCCCGATGAAGCTACGGCCTTGCTAGAGGAGATGGCCTCCAACAACCAACAATGGGGGGACGAGCGAGGACATTCTTCATCCTCCTTGAAGCCCACGAGTATTTATGAGGCCAAGGCCGTGGCGGAGCTTGCTAGCAAATTTGACTCTCTCCACAAGGTAGTGGAGAGATTGGAGAAATACATTACCGAGCCGCAAGGAGCCCCTACTACATCTCCACCGACAAACCATATGAGTGATTGGCAAGACCAATCCCAAGCCATGTATGTAGGAGGAGAGCATGGAGAAGGAGCTTTAGAGCAAATTCAGTATGTTGCGGTGAATTCCGGATATTGGGCCAACCTGGCCGCTCGAAACTATCCGGGTTTTTTCTATGCTAATAATGATGGTGCCTTGAACCCCCCGCCTCAACAACCTCCTCAAGATCGGGCTCCACTACCACAACCAAATTATCAACCAAGGGGGCCACTGCAACAAAACTTCCCACCTAGGCAACAAGTGGGACCTTATAGGCCACCCGGGTATAATCAAGGTTGGAGAAATCCCAACCCTCCGCAAGCTCAACCACGTTCGGATTTTGAAGCTAAGGTGGAGGAGTTTATGGCGGAGCAGAGAAAGATTAATGCCACGTTGAAAGCGGGACAAGATTCTCTCACCACCGTCGTCGCTCAAATTGGGGAGCAACTTGCGTTGATCAATAGAAACAACCAACAATTGCTGACTCAACCCAAGCCAAATCCACGGGGCAACACCGGCCATATCAATGCGGTGGTTGCGGTTACAGCAAGAGGTGGGAAGGATACCACTCCCCCCATGACTCAAATCAAGGAACCCGTTGTGGAGATTCTAGAAGAGAGCGAGCCGGTAATTGAGGTGGAAAAGGAGAAGGAGTCGCAAGAAGGAGCAAAATCTAGGGTGGAGGAACCTATTGATGAGCGCCGATTCATGCCACCGATGCCTTTCCCTCAACGGCTAGCTAGAGCCAAGATAGAGAAGAGGCTAGCCAAGTTCCTCGAATGCTTGAGAGGGGTGAGCCTCAATATCCCTGTTCTTGATAACATAGTGGAAATACCGTCCTACGTGAAGTTCTTAAAGGACTTGATTACGGGAAGGAAAAGGAAGGAAAAGATCATGCTCGCGGAACAAGGAACTTGGTTTACTAGGAAGGAAAAGGAGCCCGCCAAATTTAAAGATCCCGGGAGTTTCCAGATTCCTTGCACACTCGGAGGCGTCCCTTTACAAAAAGCATTGGTTGATTTGGGCGCTAGTGTGAGCCTCATGCCTCTCACCATGTTCCGGAAGTTGAATACCAGCACGGATTTAAAGCCAACCGACATGAGGATTCAACTCGCGGATGGTCGGATTACAAGGCCGGTTGGGATCGTGGAGAATATCCCACTCCAAGTTCCGAGAGGCATATGCTTGCCTTGTGATTTTGTGATCATGGACATCAAGGAGGAGGGTGACACATCGCTCATACTTGGATGCCCATTCCTCGCCACCGCCGGTGTAATTGTCGATGTGCAGGAATGGACTCTTACCTTGAATGTCGGTAACATTGAAGTCGAGCTCCATATACCAAAGGCTATGAAGCACATGCCGTATCATGAGGAGCTAGATTACTTGGACATCCTTGATGAGGTTATAGAATAGGCTATCCCCTACTCCATCGGTGCACTCCATGATGACGGCTTCGAAGAAGGCCAAGATTTGGTTGAAGAAGAGAAGACGGAGGACTCTCCCAATAGCTCCACAGCGCATGATGATGGCGACGCTGATGTCGTGAGAATACGGGAGCTTTGCAAGCTCTCGACATTGAAGAATCCGAAGAAAGCTCCACCGATTCGAATATCGGTGTCACCGGCGAAGCCAAGGACCGGAACAAGCTCAAGCTTGGGGGAGCCATCCCCCAACATTGCCATAGACGAAGGGGCGCTGAGGAAGGCCACACACCACCACGATCCAAATCCGAGTGGTCTTCCCGACAAGTTCGACGGGTGCATCTCGTATGCACCCAACATCACGCATTAATTAAAAATCCAAAGGGGTCGAGCTCAAGACCTTAAACGAGCGCTTGTCGGGAGGCAACCCGATGAATTTTGCATTATTTTTATTTGGTTTTTATTTTTTTCTTTTAGACTTTATTAGTGTTTTGAGTCTTTTTGCCCATAAAAATCGTGACAACGGGTCTTAATTTCTATGACAGGAAAGGAGAAAAGGAGATCTCTCATATGGAGGAAGATAGAGGCAAGGAAGAGCGCTCTAGGAATGCGCTCGAGGCTTAGGAAGAGGAAGAAACCAAATGGAGGAAGAAAAACAGAGAGTAGAGCGAAAACGGAGCCCCGAAGCAGAAAACAGCATGCCACTCGGCCGAGTATCATATGCGACTCGGCCGAGCAAAGGACCCCATTCGGCCGAGTGGGACACCAACCAGGGAAGTCTGCGGAAGCAACTCTCTGTCTTTTTTGTGCATTTCGTATTAATTGTCACTCGGCCGAGTACGTTTAGTCACTCGATCGAGAGAAATGGATACCCTCCTAGGGCGAGAATTGCCGAGTAGCTTGTGCCACTCAGCCGAAGGAGTTCTCTCCCTTCGGCCGAGTGAACAAAAGCCACTCGGCCGAGTCGTAAGTGGCGGGGAGAAATTTAAATTTTTTTTAACGTTACGTCACTCGGCCGAGCAACATAGTCACTCGGCCGAGTCGTAACTACCCATATATATATTGCTGCGGTCTCGGCGCGATTTTCGAAACGCCTAATCCCCAATTTCACCCAAGCCCAGCGCCTGTTCATCTCCCCTCGCCCGTGACCACACCCCCCTCGCCTGAATCACCTCGCCACCGGCCCCACTCGTCCGACCACCGCCGGCGAGCACCGACCGCCGACGCCCAGACCTCCGGCGAGTACCCTCACCGCCGGCCGACCCCCTATCGCCTCGGTTTGCCCCCCAAACTCCATTTTTCTCCTATTTTGCTCGATCCGTAGACCCGTTGAGCCCAAAAATCAAATTAATTTGTTTATCTATCTATTATACCCCATCTCCCCCATGTATTTTGAATATTATCCGCTGATATCGTTGTTTAATTTGTAGGCTATCTTGGGGGAGCTTAGGGGAGCTTCAGGACGCACTTTTAGCTTCGCAGAGGCGGTGCTCTTCGCACGCACTTGCTGATTTGCTCTCGCGGCATGTTCAGGTACACTCGTTCCTTTTATTGAGTACGCCGCACTATATTTTTATTGGGTGAGAACTTGCGGCACACATGCCGCCCCATACTAGGCCACGCACGCGGGGAGCCTCTTCCAAGCGGAAGAGGACGGATGATGCCGGTCCCTCTCACGCTACGGAGGACTCCCCTCCACCTAGTCCACCACTCCCCTACACAGCCGCTTCACGTCGATCCCATCCACGCACAGCCTATCCCGGCCGATCCTATCCCACCACCGGCTCCCGATGTCGGGCCACTGGGGATCACGTTCAGAGACGACGCACAGCACGTCTGATTTGAGCGTATCACCCAACGCTCTATAGTGCCCTCTAGGTTCGCACACTTAGCAGACCTTGACCGCCTAGGGGTACTAGAGGGATGCTCACGTTGTACGACAATGTGGGTTGGCGCGACTTCTTGTCTGTGTCGGCGGACACCTACGTCCGTCCGACACTTGAAGTACTTAGCTCGATAGCCCAGACCCCTGGAGGATGCATATTCCGCCTTATGGATCGAGAGTGCGAGGTCACTCTCGCCATGCTTCGTGCGTTCTTCCAGTGGCCCGACGTCCCCGTCCCCGACCGAGCCTACGCACCCACTCACATCCCACCGCCGTCATTTGACACTTCCACGTTCTGGACACGTATCACGGGCTCCCACCATGGCTTTGACCCTAGTAGGGCCAAGGCCTCAGCCATCCTGCACCCCTGCCTCCGCATAGCACAGCGCCTCATGGAGACCACCTTCCTAGCGAGGTACGAGGCTGGGACGATGTCTACGCCTGAGCTCTACTTGCTCTACGCGATGACTCGCCCCAGAGTTCTGGATAGGGGTAGCGATGACCTGGTCCCCGCCATTGAGATTGATATTGCTAGCTGGTTTTTAGACCGCATCATCATTTCGGTGGGCGCTCGCTCACCAATTTGCTGCGGCGGTCTGATTACTCTGCTAGCCCTGATGACCGGCGTGGACCTACCTGCTGACCTTCGACGAGCCCCGGGTCCCACTGCACTCTCGATAGACATCATGGCCCGGATGAATATGCTTCGTCTGCATGGCCAGCGGCACTAGGTGTGGTTGCACGGTCCTTATAGTGCCAATTACATGATCCTCCCGAGCCTCGCTCGGACACATATAGGACCAGCCCACGAGGATTGGATCCCAGCGATGGATATTCTCATCCCAGCTGCCTACGTACTTAAGGCTGAAGGCACTGAGCAGGCACCCCCTGCACTCCCTGCACCTCCTGCTGACCTCGTGATCCCTCAGCCTGAGCCTGCACTTTCTGCACCTACCGGCACTTCTGTCCCCACTTCTGTCAGTGTCGGGAGTACCCTTGCTGAGTCGTCCACCACGTCTACCACCACCCCCACCACTGCTGTGCCTATCTCGGTTGAGCCTATTTCCTCACTTCTTCCCGAGCGTCCACCCACTATCCTTGAGAGCGGCGAGTCTTCCTTCCCTGCTGTTGTACGGTCACTATCCAGCTTGCTGTCCGCTGGGGTGTCACCTTTTGGTCCTTACACTTCCACCCCAGTGGCCGACCCTTCTGTCTCCACCGTAGCTGTCCTATCCGAGAGTGTCGTGACGTCTGTCCTCACACCTGTGTCACCGACCTCTCTTGCTGCCTCGTCACCGATTTTGTCTTCCACCACTACTGCTGCTGTCTCCTCGTCCCAGCCTGTGTCCCAGCCTCGCACTGAGGCTGAGCATCCACTAGTGAGCACAGCCCCCTTCCCACACTTTCCTGCTGGGCCTATCACTTACATTGTCTGTGTTCGACAGCCCCGACCTTCACAGCCTAGACCTGTACGTCCCTCCGCTCCACCACCCCCCTGACGCTCTACTTCAGAGCATTCGTGCTCTTGAGGGGGCGGTGAGTGGACTCAGAGGTGATTTTAGGGCTCTCTCTGCCACGGTCAGTTTCGTGGAGTCCCACGTCGCCATGCTTCCCGATATTCAGGCTTGCCTGAATCAGATCCTGGCACGACTCCCTCTAATACACCCACCCACCCAGCTGACACCTCGACCAACAACAACACCACCACCTCTACCACAGGATGGAGATGGTGCAGCACCACCAGCTTAGGCACACCCTTGATGCCATTGATCTTTTTTGTCGTTATGCTGCCCATTCTCTGCTGGTCCTGTCGATATATTTTTGCCCCCTCCTCCTCCCCTCACTATTTTGTCCATATCTTGCTCACATCTTTTTATATCTTTTTTGGGAGAGAAGGAGTGTATTTTTTTGGTGACACATTACCTGCATCACTCCGATCTTTGCATGCATCATTCACATCATCATATTTTCTTTTCATTTTTTCCTTTTTTATCATGCATGCATCCTCACCCACCCCACCCATTACCTGTCTCTCAGTGTGCTACACTTTGCATATTGAGGACACTGTGCACTTTATCTTGGGGAGTGAGTTCTCACACTTTTTGCTTTCATCACCTTTATTTTTAGTTTTTGCACGTTTTTCCGCTTTTGCACCCATTTTTCATCACTTTTTCCTTTTTTACCATGCATCACGTTTTTTCTTATTTTCTTTGTGTGCCGCATTGTAAATAATTCTGTTTTCTTTTATCTTTATTTCTTTCATTTTTTGCTAGAGATGATTTTTCTGTGATGACGATGACGTGGTGTTAGTTTATTCTCTATATGCATGCTGATTTTGTCATGTCATAGCTTTTGTTTCTGATATCATATGCTATGTTCTGCTTTGCATTTAGAAATAGTAACCCACTTCTTTTTCCGTATGAAAATGGATGAAATTCTATTATTAGCTGATGTCTGATGATTCATATGTATGCTATCATAGAAAACACACCAAGATTCACGCATTGATTGCTTATATCTGGAGTACTGCTTTCTTTTCTCATATCACTTCTTATTGCATGATTTGTACGCTTCACTTCAGGTTGATTGAATGATTGCTAGCATTGATATATCTGGACTAGTTTGCTTTTTTGGGATTAAACTGAATTGATTAAATTACCCTGCTGAAATTGTCATGCACGTCCTATAGAGTGAACGGAGAGATACATTTATTTCTTTCTCCACATATCTTGAACATTATTTCTCTATTTTAAATTCATTGGTGAATCTCCCCTTAGCAATTCTATTATTGGCATACCCCCGTTACTATATCCCATGCTCCAAATTCCCCAAAACCAAAAAGAAAAAAATACTTGTATTTCCTTCTCTTTTGATTTGGGATCATTTGTGTATATATGTTATTCAAAAAAAAGAAAAAAAGAAAAAAAGATTTGAGAATAAGAAAAGAAAAGGGAAAAGAAGTTCGAAAACGATCCCATCTCATACCCTTTCTCTCTTTCTTCCCTCTTTTGCTTTTATTTTTTATTTTCTTTGACTTTTGGAGCTTCAAAAGAAACGGGGGATGTAAGTATTGTTTTGCTTATGCCACCACGCTTATGGATAAGCTTGGGGGAGAGGATCCAATGATGTGTGAGAGAGTGACTACTTGACGGTGCATGACAACCTAGGCTAAGTAATATTTTATACTCGGTGAGATCGCTAAAGTTTCACGAAATCCAGAAATCTACGCTTAGCATTCATTTAATGAAAACCACACTTTTCTATTCTTACTACTCTATTGTGTGATATCTCTATACTCCTTATAGAAATCATTCAATTGAAAAGTGTGTGATCTACGATGTTGTATACCGCTTTAGATGCTTCAGACAAAGCTAATTCTAGAATTATTCCATTTTTCATGCTATATTGATATTCTTGGGTTTTCTATTTCAAATGCACCATTATACTATGATATCGAGATAAAAGTTTTTGACATGTGTTTTATATTCGATGCGTGCTATATAAGTAAGCAAAACCCACGTCCTGAGAAAAATGATCTAGCAGCTTCCTTCTTCGTTTTCTATTTTGTTTTTCTTTTTATTTCATTTTCCACTTTTCCATCGTTTCTATTTTCTTTATCCACCAGGTTCACCTTTTACTCATCCTCCTCAAGGACGAGTAAGAGGTAAGCTTGGGGGATTTTGATCACTCCATATTTTACACCTTTTTTCTGCATGTTTGCATGCCATTTTGATCGCTCGAATCGCGTTTTTCACGATTTTTCGGCAATATTGTGATGCTTTTCACGATTTCTTTTTTTTGTCGAATTTGAGGAGATTTCGAGCGATTTGGAGTGATTCTGAGATGCACCCACTCCGGAGTGTCACCCGGGACTCTTTTGAGGGGAATTCTGCTATTGGAGAGGAGTGGAAGAAGAAAGAACGTCGTAGGAGCGACGAGGGAGCAAAAATACGAAGATTGGGCATTTTCAGCATGTCACTCGGCCGAGTGAAGGAGTCACTCGGCCGACCATCGAAAGCCCGCTCGGCCGGTCAGATCGGACACACAACAGACTGAGTATCAGCGTGCACTCGGCCGACCGTCGCCAGTCCACTCGGCCGCACCACGGAGACACCACTCGCCCGAGTGGCATCAAGACGACGGCAACGAAAAATCCAGACTTACTGTAATCTGTCAGTCACGTTCTGAGTTCCGACTCGGCCGAGTGAAGAAGTCCCCTCGGCCGAAGCAAAGAAAGTCACTCGGCCGAGTGACTCCCGAGGAGCCGACCCCCAAAAGTCCGAAGTTACTGGAATTTGTCAGGGATTGTCACTCGGCCGAATGACATTTGTCACTCGGCCGAGTGAGCCGCGCTGCCTGTAGCGTAAATTGCGATTTTGAGGCTACGCAGGGGCAATTTTGTTACAGTTTTTAGGTGATTTTAGGGGTATTTAACCCCAGTTTTTAACCTAGTTTAGAGGGCTTTTTCAGAACTTTTTGCAGCCTTTTTTAGATTACTTTTTAGGAGATTAGATTGAGCTTTTAGGGGAGAGATAAAAGTGCTATTTTGTTGGATGCTATTGAAACTTCATTGGTTTGTCTCTCTCTCTCTCTCTCTATCAAGAACCTCATTTTTATTGATATTTTGAATATTGCAATGAATTCTATTGATTTTATTATTGAATTTCCATTGAATTGCATTATGAATTGTGAGTAGTTTTATCGTCTTAGGGCGTAGGGATGAACCATACGAACTGTATTTATAATTTGTGATGAATTGGTGAAATTATTGCTAGAATTGATTAGGGTTAGTTTGGGATTGATTTAATACGAATAGCTAGAGATTCATACCGATTGGGATTTACAAGAGATTGGATCCCAACTCGATAGGAAGCCCAAGAAATTCGAATTGGGTTACAATTGGATTTCTCCGGAATCGGTTTGCAAGATATTGGACCGAAACTAGGGTTTTCGATTGCAATTCTATACCAATACCCGTTTGCAAGAGATTGGACGGGTAGGAACTATCCCGACCTAGGTCGTAGCTCGAGTTTGCACAAGAGTGGGCTCGAGATACGATTGAACGATGATGTTGTTCTTCACGCTAGCTTGCCTAGGTTAGGATTTGCAAGAGATTGGACCCTACCCTAGGTTTGCTATAGACCGGCAATAGGGCGAGAGCGTGAGCTTGGTTCTACATTTAGTTGCAACTAGTTCACCTGAATTTCAAGTCTAGCAATTGTGAAACCTACGAATCACAATGACGAGATACGGTTTGTAGCGGGGATTCCCTACCCCTAGGCTTTTTTTATTAATTTGATATTCATTTTATACAATTGAACGACTGTGACCGCTTTATTGCGAACATTTCTCGACTGTTCTTATAGCCAAGTGAATTGAAGAAGACACTGTCATTTGCCCTCCTCGTGTTCGATACCAGCTCGCCGCTACACCGTGCGCTTGCGGTAAGACTAGCGAGTCGCTCGCCCCGGGTGTGTATCCGGGGCGTCGATCAGCTAACCCTAATTCTCTGTGTGGGAGTTAGTAATTCTCTGTGTGGGAGTTAAACCCTTGTGTGGTTTGGTTTGGTTCTTGTGTAGGACAAATCCTCTGTGTGAGGTATCTCTTTGTGGGATTTGTATTCGCTTCTCTTTGTGGGAAATATAGTGAATATTGGTGTGGCTGGACGTACCCAAGTTTTGGGGAACCAGGGTAATATCGTGTGTTTGCGTTTGTGTTTATTGTGGTGATTAATTCCTCTTGCATTTATTATTTCGCATTTGCAAGTTTAATTTTAATTGCACAATTTATTGCCATTACACTATTCACCCCCCTCTAGTGTGTTGTTGTTAGTATTGAAAGGGTAAGGCGATCCTTACAATTTCCATGTCAAATCAATTGCTCATATTGCAAATTTAAAACTTAAACGACGATTCCTCGATGAATTTCACTATTTCTATGTTTTGTTGGATTTTCATGAAATATGGAGCAATCAGGAGAAAATTGGAGCTAGGAGCATATATACACGTGTCGGGGCGTAAGCAGCGATGATATCAAGGAGCTCACAGTGCTTGAAGATGAGAAGAAGCGGAAGGAAGAGAAGAGGAGAAGGAAGGAAGCGAGAAAATAGAGGAAAAGATTGAAACTCAGCCTACTCTGCCAAGTGGCACAGACCACTCGATCAAGTGAAACGGAACAGCCCCAGCCCCAACCAAGAAGCGACGCAAATGCACTCGGACGAGTGAAAATTTTACTCAACCGAGTGAGAAGACCACTCGACCGAGTAAGGGAAGAAAAGCTGGAGGTAGAATGCGGATTCTAAAGATTTCTGCAGGAACTCTCACTCGGCCGAGTGAGAAGCCCCACTCGATCGAGTGAGTCGACCACTAGACCGAGTGGCCAGAGTAGTGACGTGCGTTTATATTTTATATATTCATGCACGTCTTCTCCGTGATTTTCCGTTGTTTTTCGGTGTTTCGTATCCATTCTTTTGTGATTTTTAGTTTTCATTCACTTTCTTTGTGTTTTTTTGCCGTTGCAGGAGATTGCCAGCACTGGGGACATATAAAGAAAATATCATGAGTCCCGGAGCAACGGGAGGTGCCACGCACGATTCTGAGGGTCAAACATTGAAGAATATCATATTTCAGCCCTCAACCGATCGGGTGGATAGACCCATCTGATCGGTTCGTGCACGAGTATCCGACCTGGACAGAAGCAGTAGTGAAGAAGAGCCCACCCGATCGGTTCAGCGATCGGGTGGTGACGACAGTGCTCTCTGTCTTTTGGAGCTGAATTCCAACCGATCGAGTGAAAACTCACCCGATCGGTTCATCTGTAGCCAAAGTTTTCCAGCTCATGACCCAATGACTCACCCGATCGGATCAGCGATCGGGTGAAGTATCTGAAGAACCGAAGGCCAAGTCAACCGTCGACTCACCCGATCGGTTGATGCTTCAACCGATCGGGTGGTCGTGTATTCTATATATAGCCCTAGGTTTTTTTCCAGAACGAGATCCCCTTTTCTAAAACTGTCTTTTTGGGATTTTTGGCGGCTGCGAATTTATTTTGTTTTGTAAGTTCTCTGATTGTCTTGATACTTTGATATTGCATTCTTAATACTATTTGCTCCATATTTCTATTGCTTGATCTTGATTTCAATGGTTATATTTTGTTGTATTGCTCTTTTTGCAATGAATCGTAAGTAGTTTCCTAATCTGGGACATTGGTGGAAGCCCCTTCGTGGGTTCTCCCTAGAACGGCCATAGGATTAGGGTTTCGATAGGATATAAGAATTTAGATGGTTACGAGGGGCGCTTCATTGTCATTGGCAGGAGAAAGACCGCCTCTGACCATCGGGCCAAGGGGAAATAAGACTGGCGTTTGATCCCCTAGCCACAGCTCACACCCCTAGCGTAGTCATTGAATCCTAGCGCGTGGGAACGGCATGATGAAATGTCGGGAGCAATCATTGCGAGCTTAGTGCTCCCAGAGTCGGTCGGTGTTAATGGTCATGGGAATGCCCACCGTCCGATCCCGGGTAGACCTAGCGTATCATCCTAGGCATCGACCAGAATATCGGGCCCATGTGATGCTAGGTATCACTTTTAGAGGCAACGTCTCACCACTAAACCCTAGAATCCAATCGAATTCCTATCTGTCGGTCGTGATAGAGAGGACACATGATATGGTGGAAACCAAGGTCCTAGATTCCTTTTTATATCTTACATCTTTAGTAGTATCATTTCGTGACAACCCATCTAGCGATAGGGCTAGCTCACCCACCGGGTGATTCGGATCCTGTCTGACAACAAGTACACCCCACGCCTCCCCGTGTTCGACCCCCAAGCCAAACTACAACACCGTGCGCTTGCGGTTATGACGCCCCCTCAAAGTTGTGTTGCATGCAATGTGATATAGGATTGGGGACGCGAGATTTAAATATTTATAACCGCAAGCGCACTGATTCGGGTTGAATATTACATATTGAACCCCCTATTTAGCCCTATTTTGTGCTCATATGATGCTTAATTGATCTCTAATACGTTCGTATTTTGTAAATCATTATTTATTAGAGCAAACCATTGATTTGTGCACAAAGTATGAATTTTAGTGAGTATTTCTGCCTTTTTATATTTTTCATAGCCTAGTCTCGATCTCACGATTCCAACGACTATTTATTTGTATTTTTCTGAGATCTGTGCTAATTACTGTGAATTTTTGAATGCAGAATACCATTTAAATGGAGAAATACGCACGAAAATACGAAATACGGTCGCGGCCCAATGAAATGGTGACACGCGACACGTTTTTATCCGTCGATCTCCGATCGGATGGCTCGCAGCCGCTTGCGAACGGAGCAGGCGCTGGCGTATTCGCAGCGACGCGGCGTGTTGAGCGCCGTTGGATTCTCATCCAACGGCCTGGAACGAGGCGGGTTCGAATGCGGAGAGCGGCATTTGATGAGCGACGTGGCTAAATTGCGAGCGTTGGATTTCAATCTAATGGGTGTCACCATCCCCGCACTGAGCAGCGAATGGGCGAAGCGATCGAGTGTGGGACGTCCGATCATGGATCCAACGGACGACAGCAAACTCAGAGATGAATTCGGACCAGCCGTCGCGAAGCGGGCGGAGCACAGTTTTTGAAGCACACGCGGCGCTTTGTGGGAAGATCCCGCTTGGATGTGCGGCTGCGCTTTGATCTGATGGATGATGCGGGTTTGGGTTCAATTTAGGTGCGGGTTTCGACACGTTAAGCTCATTAAACCCGAAATGCTATTATATAATCGTATTCTAGGGTTTTTGTTGGGGAGGCTGGCGTATTTTGGAGATTTTGAAGGGGCTACTATGCGTATTCTTCTGAGAAACGTTGCTGATAAATTCCAGAGCCTATTTTCCCTATTTCCAGAGAGTTTGGGTGCCTAACATGGAGTTTTGGTGATAGACCCTTGAACTTATACTCCGTATTTGGTGATTTTTCATTGTATTTCGCTATTTTAACGATGTATTCTCTTATGAAATCTGATTTTTATTGCACCATGATTGGCTAAATTACTTGTGCTGTGGTTGTGACGTAATTAGGAGTATGTGATCGATGAATTTCATGTCTATAGCCTTATTATCATTTCAAAATTGCTCGTAACGTTGATTTTTACAACGTATTTGTTGGGTATTGCTTATGGTCGATATTATTTATGTTCCCTACGGCTAGGCCCTGATAAGGCTAGCTAATTCATGTTCTCTAATCTGAACATATCGATGTGTTTATTGTCTAATGAAATCAACGTTGCTAGTGATACGTATACGGCTATCTTGACTAGTTTTTATCGTTTCATCTTCCAACGCCTTTACGCCTTGACCGGGTGAAGCGTTGTGTGATATTAAAAGACTTGGTATTTCAGCGATTATAAACTCCTAATGAAATCACAAACGTAGCATATTTATCTCATTGATTACCAAACTTTTGAAACACCGTAAGACTTTTTTTAGGAGCCACTTCTTTGATACCGATCGTTAAACCATTTTTTACCTTCACAAAGGTGGTTGTTTTCTTATTCGTATATTTTATTTGATTAGTTGAATTTGTGTTATCTCAGGTCGACTTATCCCCTGAATTCGACTCTGGACTCTCCAGATACTACTTGTTCGATCTCCTGCGCTTGGGAGTAGTGCTCACATCATTTGAGACGAGGCACGCACGATGTTGTAGTGTGGCTTGGGGGTCGAATACATGGAGGCGTGGTTGTGCTTGTGTCATAAGGGACCCAATTCGCCCGATGGGTGAGCTAGCCCGAATTGATAGATGGTTTGTCACGAATGTAGATACGAGGTTAAATAATATAAAAGGAAACCCAGGACTTCGGTTTCTACCCTATCATGTGATTCTCGCTAATACGCCCGACGGATAGGAGAACGATCAGAATTAGGGTTTAGTGGTGAGACGTTGCCTCTAAGAGTGATACCAGCGTCCATGGGCCAGGTATTCTGGTCGGTGCCCAGGATGATACGTCGGACTACCCGGGTTCGGTCAGTGGGCATTCCCATGTCCATTAACACTGACCGACTCTAGGAGCACTAAGCTCGCAACGATAACTCCCAACATCTCATCCTGCCGTTCCCACGCGCTAGGATTCGATGTCTATGCTAAGGGCGTGAGCTATGTTTAGGGAGTCAACCGCCAAGTTTATTCCCCCTTGGCACAACGGTCAAAGGCAGTCTTTTTCCCACCAATGACAATGAAACACCCCGCGTAACCAATAGATTCCTATTCCCTATCGATATCCTAGTCCTATGGATGCATTAGGGAGAACCCATGAAGGGGTTTCCACCAAAATCCGAGATTTGGGAACTACTCACACATTTTATCTAAAAAGCAATCTAAATGAAAATCGACCGTTAAAAACATAATCAGGCAATTGAAACGAAGTAGTAGCAATGCAATTAACACTATATTAAAGTTTCATAAAGATCGGAACACTTACAAATAACAAGAAAATTCCAGCCGTCACAATAGAGAAAAAAGACAGAAAAATACACAGCTCTCGTTTCTGAAAACCTAGGGCTTCTACATATAGAAAACAACGTCACCCGATCGGTTGAAGAATCAACCGAATCAACCGATCGGGTGACCTGCTTCGTTCTTTGACAGCGGTCTTCAGAACTTCACCCGGTCACGTGACACGGTCGGTTGGCACAAGCGGCTCGTCGTTTGGATATTGCGGTCACCGAGTGAACCGATCGGTTGATAAATCAACCGATCGATTGGAAATGTCGCCTAAAAGATAGAAACTTGCGATGTTTTGGCACGGTCAGCTGGCCGTCGGGTGAGCTCTCCGGGTCGTCCCTTGGGGGAATCGGCTACAGATGAACCGATCAGGTGAAGGTCACCCGATCGGTTGGAATTCAGCTTCAATTTCCCGAGAAGTCTGTTGGGATGAACCGGTCGTCGAACCGGTCGATTGGTGCTCACATTGCTTCTGCTGCTGTCCGGGTCATGCACGCGTGCATCACCCGATCGTTTGGTTGTGTCCAACCGATCGGGTGGGGGGCTGAAAGATGGAAATCTGGGTCGTTTGACCCCCTGGATCACGCGTGACTCCTCCCGTTGCTCTGGGGACTTACGATATCTTCGTTATGTGTCCCCTACGCAGGCAATCTCCTGCAAACACACAAAAACATGGAAAAGTGAAAGAAAACTAGAAAACACGAGAAAAATGGATACGGGACGGTGGAAAATAACGAAAAAACACAAAGAAGACGTGCGTGAATATATAAAATATACGCACATGTCAAAATCCCCCAACCTGAACCCTTCCTCGTCCTCGAGGAAGACGAGTGAGAGTAGGAGCTCGGAGGGAGAAAATAGAGAGAAATAGAGAACAAGAGAAATCTAAATCCTAAATCGCCCGTCAGAGCCAACAAAATCAAAAAAACCACACCAAGCAAGCAAACGACCAATCACCACACTAAACCAAGGAAAACGAGTCTAAACAAGTGTCGTGGGCCCACACGGTGAAGCGCGAGTGAGTGTGGTCGTGTGCTAGCAGACGGTGTCACTATCTACATTGTGCAATAAGATCCATATACACAAATCCAAGAAAAGACCCAAATATCGATTCGATTTGAAATAAGCGGTGAATATATAGCTCAAGCATGCATGAGAAGAGTATGAGAATAGAAACGCATCATGTGTCAGGGACTCCACAGCCAGGGACTAAGAAATCACTACACTATCGCCTAGATAATAGCTAGAAAGTCCTTATTCCAAGTGTTTTCGAAAACGATGGAGGTTGAGATGATGTGGAGAAGAACACTCGGTGCAAACTCTCGCTTTCCTTATTCTCGGTAGATAGGAAAATATTCACACACATTTTTTGGGTTTTGGATATATGTATTTTTTGGATATTTGGCTATACATATATATTTTTTTTCTTTCTTTTCTCTTTTCTTTTCTTTTTGGGTTTTTCTTTTCTCTTTCTTTTTTTGGATTTTTGGGCTTTTGGGATATATACACGTGTGTACTCTCACAAGTGGGAGAACGGTACACGACGAGGGGATTTGCACCAAGTAAAATAAAAAAAGAAATCGGATTCTAAACACTTGGGCAAAGGAGATTTTTTCGCTAATTAGAGCGTAAGCTAAATGGGTTATACTAGTCCTAATTGTGGAATCCCGACACATGCGAATTGAAGTTTATGATATAAAATATTCATGCATATAGAAGCAGACATGAGAAGCAAATACCGCATATTCAAATCGAAGCATGATAATCTAGGGGCCATTCCTAGGACATGTATAAAAATCAAAATCACAAAGTAGAAGCACACCAAACAGCTAAGCACGACACACGACTCACATAAAAGCAAGTGGACCCACAATGCATGAAATACACGAGGACTCGGCTTCCTAGGGTCAGTGAAAGTGAAAATCGAAGCTATGCTAGGTGTGTGTGTGATTTTGTGGCAATTCATCATACGGGGTCATCTCTAGGAGAAAGAGAACAAAAGATGAGAAGAAAAAAGAAAACCACGATGAAAAACGACTCAAAACGAGGAAAAAGACACAAATGACGCACGAAGTGCAACTCCCCCAAGCTGAAACTTGCATTGCCCTCAATGCAATAGAAGTAAATACTAGAGGGCAATGAAAATGGGGGAATATGCACTGACGCAAAAAGAAATGAAAAACAAGAAAAACACACGTACGAAACTGAAAAATAAATAAAATCAAACCATACGACATATAAACAGAAAATAAAAGATACGAAATCACACCACACGACATATAAACAAGCATACATAAACAAAATCACACGACAACACCCAGAAAAATTGACTTCCCCCAAGCTAGATATGACAATGCTAGCGAAATGATACGATCATGAAAATGCAGAAATAAGCCAGGGGAAAGATCAGAAAAGAAAATGAAATCAAAAAGCAGGAGAGGAACTATCCTCGTCCTCCTTGGTGGAAGATGTGTGGGATGTGGGGGAGTGGACAAGAGAGGTGACTGGTGTGCGGAGAAGTGGAGAAAGGGGTCGAGGTGATGGATGGGTGGGTGTGGAGGAGGTGTGGACGATGGGTGGTGTGGAGGTGATGATGGTGAGGGTAGTGAAATGGCGACCACTGCGGTGGTGGAGGGTGGGGGTACGGGGGTAGGAGAGGAAAGAGGGGGAAGTGATCGCGATTGCACCTGCAATTTCTTGCGGCGCGAGTATGGGGTGATGGAAGTGGTCGTGAGTGGAGGTGAAGTGGAGGGAATGGATACGGTGTGTGTAGAGGAAGTGGTAGGAATGGAAGTGGTGACGGGAGGGGATAGTCGCCTAGGAGGTGATGGATGATGTGATGAATGTGAGGGGGGAGGTGAAGAATGTGCTGATGGAGGTGGAGATCGTCGAGGGGGTGTGGGTGGTAGTGAGGGCCGTGGTGTGGGTGGAGGTGGTCCGTAAACGTGGGTGAGAATGCGGAGGATGGTGGCCACGTTCCTCTCAAGTGCGAGGAAACGAGGGTGAGTGAAGACAGAAGGGGATGGGACCGAGGAGGTGGAAGAGGATGCGGCAGCGCGCAATGCAGCTAACTCAGCCTCGAGATGGAGGCGAGTAGAGGCGGCTCGACGAAAGGAGGAGGTGGTGGTCGTATGGACCGGAGAAGTAGTGACGGTGGTGGTGGGGGCAGAAGCCGGGATGGCACTACTAGGCCCAGCCCCGGGATCTCCTCAGGACGCAGGAATATCCTGCTCGCCTAAGTGGGCGGCAGGGGAAGGTGGTCTGTGTGCGCCCGGGATATATGGAAGAAGTAACCCCCCTAGAAAGTCAGGATCAGGTGGGAATGTCCAGTCTACCACAAGCTGGATAGTCATGCGAGCGGGGTTGGACAGAATGGTATAAGGGGCAGGGGGTGACCGTAGTTGAAAGTGAATCGACCATCGGGGTGGGGCTTAATCATGTGTATGTGCCGCAAGACATCAAGATCTAGACGTGAGGGTCCTGCGGCAGTAGGTAAATCTCAGGGGATGGCAATATTAAACTGAGGGTGTGAAGCTATGATAGTAATAAGGCCCCCGCAACAAAGCTTGCACTTGCCGGTGCGGCTAATCTCAAGTAGCTTGGAAATAAGCCAAGCACCGGCATGAATGGGAATGACAAGGGCCCTAAAAGAAATCCCATCATCACCGCGAACAAAAGCGAAGGTCATGGCCCACAAAATGAAAAGATTAGGGATGGTCATGGTACCTGATTCATCCCTGGGGAAGAAAGTGCAAGAAATGATTTGGTGGGCCAGACGGAAGATGGGGTGAATGATGGAGGAGGCCTTGGCCTTACCTCGGGGATAGTGGTCGTGTAGGATGAGGCGGAACCAAAATTGATCGACGTCGAATTCGGGTGGATACCCGTAGGGACGGATAGCGTCGTCCCCACGGATGGGGAAACCAAAGATGTTATTAATGGTAATCAGGTGGGTGCGAATGGTTTTGTTACGGACGTGGAAAACGACGATCGACCCCGACTCACAAACAAGCGATGATAGAAATTCAAGTGTGAGGGAGGGGTAGGATACCGCGGTGGCATTTAGGAAAGCTAACCAACCTAAATTGGCGAAGAGAGTCTCGACCTTGGTGAACACACCGAGATCGATAAGCGTTTGGGTGTGGGAAAATTTGGTGGACAGGTGCCCACGTGCATCAAGTCTACGATAAAAATCTTTTTGTTCTTGATTCCTAAAATGGTAGCCACGCGGGCCCATCATTGGGTCCTCAGGGGGGATAATTGGTTGGGGTTGGGGTTGTGGTTGTGTAGGCTGTGCAGGAGGAGGGCGTGAACGTGGTGAACGTGTGGTCTTTCGTCTCTTCCGAGACGACCCCTCCTCACGCATAATACCCTTACCCTTATCTTGATCCCGGGCCATATGAGTGTGTGTGTGTGTGTGAGTGAATGCAGGATATGAGGAATGCACACAAACACAGGCAATTGAGCAAAGAGTAATACTAGGGCAAAATAGAGAATTGAGCTAAAGAGCGAAGTTACCCAGTAGAGATGACGATCCTTGCTCGTAGATTACCCAACACAGTGCAATGTGAGGGAGTGTGAAGCCGCGACACTTCTTTTCAGCAAATTTTTGAAATGGGGGGAAGTTGGGCGAAAACTAAGGTTTGGATGGGGTTAAAATGAAGATGGAGAGAGGGAGATCGATGGAGGGAAGAGAGAGAGAGAGAGAGAGAGAGAGAGAGAGAGAGAGAGAGAGAGAGAGAGAGAGAGAGAGAGAGAGAGAGAGAGAGAGAGGAGAGATCGATTGGAGGGCTGTGGAGTTTGGGTGAGGGAAGAATTTGGCCGGTTGGAGCTTGGAGAAGTCGAAACGGTTAAGGAGAATTGAAATCGGGTGAGGGGGGAATGAACGGGTGAAGTCGGGGTATTTATAGGTTTTAATTCGAACCGATTGGGTGAGTTTTCACCCGATCAGTTGATTATTAGGTCAAAAATATTGTTGAAAAGAGGCTACAGGCGAACCGATCGGTTGAGAACTCAACCGATCGGTTGGCGGCTTCACAATTTTTCCCGAAACTTTAGTGCAGCTCACCCGGTCAGTCACATGACCATGCTTTAGATCAACCGATCGGTTGATAAAATCCCAAATTTTTCCGAGACTTCAGCCGTTCCCACACGGTCTTCCACCTGGTCTTGGTTTGCTCCACCCGATCGGTTTGCTGGAGAACAGATATAGGCCATTGTCTGATACGTCTCACCCGATCGGTTGAGTGGTCACCCGATCGGGTGAGGGCTTGTTTCCTGCAAAAATTCACAAATGGCCTAAGTCTCTCGACGGAAGTTCCTGCGGCTGGATTTATTTATTAAAATTAGGAAAAATAAAGCTAAAAATAATACTAAAAACCCAGATGAAAGTTTAGAGCATGGGTTACCTCCCATGAAGCGCTTTTGTTTAACGTCGTTTGCTCGACGCCCATAGATGATTTTCAAGGTGGACGGGGGTGATGCCCTAAGTTTGGCATCGCTTCAGATTCTGAATTGGTGGCCTTTGGTGTCGTCGACGGTGACAAGTAGACTTGCTTGACGGTCCTCCCTCCGTTGATGGTATCCGAAGGCTTCTCCCTTATATTGGCGTCTACCGCCACTCTTTTCAAGATCTGGATCTCATCACCGATAAGCCCTATGGGCTCTTTCCCTTTTCTCCTCATAGGCGCAGCTTTTTGGAATCCAGGAGGGATCGTATGTGACACACCCGCTTTCTCAGCAACTTCTTCTTTCTTCAGACCGACAGCATCTTCAAGGTCCCCAACGTTTTTTGGGGGATTCCTTGAGAGAATTTCCCAGGCCCCGGCTTCCACAACTTTTTCTTCTTCTATGTCCAGCATATTACAGCCTGGATCATCCAGGGGGTTGGGGTGCTTCATGATAACCCCAAGTCAAACTTGACCTTTTCATTGCCAACGTTAAGGGAAAGCTTCCCTTTCTTCACGTCTATTAGCACGCCGACGGTGGCCATGAAGGGCCGTCCAAGGATGATGGGTGTATGGGTGTCTTCAGGCATGTCCATCACCACGAAGTCCACCGGCACTTGCACTCCACTTACGTCAACAGGTAGGTCGTCTACTATTCCCACCGGGTATTTAACCGATCTATCGACTAATTGACGTGTCATGCACGTGGGCTCCAGGTCTCCCATTCCTATTCTCCTGTATAGCAACATGGGCATTAAACTGACGCTCGCTCCTAAATCCACGAGCGCCCGATGGATCTTCACTTCCCCTATTGAACAAGGGATGGAGAAACTTCCCGGGTCTTTTAGCTTGTGCGGATTTGCTCTCTGAATGAGAGCGCTGCATTTCGCCGTTAGAACGACAGTTTCCTTCCTGGACCCTCTTGTCACCAAATCTTTTAAGAATTTTGCGTAGGAGGGAATTGTCTCAATGGCTTCAAGGAAGGGGATTTGCAAGCTTAAATCCTTGACCATAGCGAAGAACTTGCCGTATTTTTCATCAATTTTAGCTCGGGCAAGTCATTGCGGAAAAAGTACAATGGACTTGAATACCTTGAGGCTCCCTTCCTCATCCTTCTTCTCCTCTTCAGGGACTCCCTCTGGAGTCGTAGTCTTTGGTGACGAAGCGCCGTTGTTATTAGCTTTTTCAATTGGTCGCTCTATGACTAGCAGTGCTTCGAGTTCATTGGCGGGCACTCTTGCAGGAATTTGTGTCCCGCTTCTCAAGACGATGGCAGACACATTAGCATGCTCATGCGTAAGTGCCAAAGTCTGGTTCGCCCCCCTCGGGTTAACTTCTTGTTGTGGCGGCAATTGATTTTGCGACCTTTGAAGGTTCACCACCTGTAATCCCAGCTGGATTACTTGATCAGTGAGATCCCTCTACCCCATCTCCAACTTCAGTTGATCTTCTCCTGGTTGGTGATGTATTCAGTCAAGAGGGACTCAACCGGGGAGATGACCCGCTGCTGGCCGAATGGCTGCTGCTGTTGCTGCATGGGCTGTTGGTTCCTCGGGGGATACTGTTGCTACTGCTGATATTGTTGCTACTGATACTGTTGCTGCATGGGCTGCTGATACTGCTGCTGCTGTTGCCTAGGCGGCTGATATACTTGCTGCTGCTGCTGCTGCTGAAACGGCGCTCGGTAGCTCAGATTGAGGTGGTTCTGGTTGTTTGGAGAATAAACCGGATTCGATCTCGTCCTAGGTGGATACGGCGCATTACCCATAGGGCTGAAGAAAAGTGTGCTCGCTGACCGACGCCCCGTTTACGGTTTGGGCGCGGTGTCGTTTTACCGCAAGTGCACGGTTAGTGTAGGGTGCGAGTTTATCGAACTCAGGGAGGTGGATGACTTGAATGGCTACTAGCCTCACCTAGGTTGTGTGCTAGCTACGCAGATGATATGGGTGGAAGTGTAGAAATAAAAGAAAGAAATAAAAAAACAAGAAATGAATCCCCGCTAACACGGGCTAGAGCACTCATGACACTTGGCATTTGACTTGACCCAGGGTGAGATATTGCCCCTAAAGGTGGTACCTAGCATCCCATGGGCCCGATATTCCAGTTGATGCCCAGTACGCTAGGTCTACCCGGTTTCGGACGGTGGGCATTCCCATGTCCATTAACACCCTCCGCAACCGGGAGCTTTAAGGCCACAATGATAACTCCCAACATTTTGTTCAAGCCGTTCACACACGCGAGGACTCGATGTCAACGCTAGGGGCATGAGCTGTGGCTAGGTAGTCAATCGACAAGTTTATTCCCCCTTTGCCCGACGGTCAGAGGCGGTCTTTCTCCCACCAATGACAATAAAATGCCCCCGCGTAACCCTAATGGCCAAATAGGTCGAATGTGATTTCTAGAAATACATCGAAGCAGATCTTGACTGGACAAGACACCGAACCGCAATCTCCAACACAACTAGTGTGTTGCCGTACAAATTGGACCCAGATTGCTAGAAATCCCCATTTACACATTCCATCGAACACATACCATGCAATCAAGTCAAACGTAAATCCCAAGCATCGATCTTACCCTAACCCGTATTAGGGTTCATCAAATACTACTCAATGGTGAAGAACATAATAGAAATCAATAAAAGTGACAAACACACATTCACCATCGAGCAAAATGAAAACAACACAAAGTAATGGAAAACAAGAGAAAGAAATACTTAGCTTGCAATTGAACCCATCAATCCATTACAAGGTTTATTGGAAGATAAAACCCTAATATAACCTAACCTAAAACTCCCAAGAAAGGGGAGAAAAACTGCTCAAAATATGGGGGAGATCCTCCTTCAAGTCGTGCCACAAACTCATATAAATAACCCCTCACAAACCCCAACGGTTCGGGTCCAGAAAACCCATTAAAACTGTCAAAACAGGCCCACCCGATCGGGTGGAAGTTCACCCGATCGGGTGGGAATAAACAGAGACTTCAGCTGCTGAAAATTGGCTCACCCGGACGGCCACCCGGACACCAACCGATTGGTTGAACTGGAAATCCAGACAGCACCCACTTTTAGCACACAGCTGCGCTCAGAAAATTCCAGATAAATGTAGAAAAATCGGATTTGGGCCTGCGAGCTATCGTTGGAAAGCTAACGACGATGCCGACGCTAGAAAAATAAGAGATCAACCAAAATCCCTCTGGAATGATAGCAGATCTTCAATGAATGAGCAGCAGTGCACAAAAGGGGAAGAAAAGGCCACCCGATCAGTTGAAGCATCAACCGATCGGGTGAGCCGCTTGTCACTTTGGCCATCGGGCTTCAAAAGCATCAACCGGTCGCTGAGGAGAGCGGGTGGCATGACCGGGTCGTCGTTAGTTGATTTTCAGATTCAGATGAACCGATCGGGTGAGATGTCACCCGATCGGTTGGAATTCAGCTCCAAATGGCCGAGAGCTCTGTCGGATTGAACCGGTCGACGAATTGGGCGGTTGACATGCTCCTCACTCCAGCCTCCGTCCGGGTCGGACACACGTGCATCACCCGATTGGTTGGCTGAGTCCAACCGATCGGTTAAGGTCTGAAAAATAGCAATCTTCGTCGTTTGACCCTCTGGATCGCACGTGACCCCTCCTGTTGATCCGGGGACTCATGATATCTTCTTTATATATCCCCAACGCTGGAAATCTCCTGCATTTACACAAAAACACAAAGAAGTGAATGAAAACTAAAAATCACAAGAGAAATGGTACGGAATGACGGAAAACAATGGAAAATCACAAAGAAGACGTGCGTGAATATATGAAATATAAACGCACGTCACTCGCTTGATCCACCGATGGTGAAATGTCACCACCCTCGAAGTATCCCAGGACTTTCGCTTCCACCGCTGATACTTGTTGTGTGCCGGCACCGTCAGCTTCTACCATGTGCGCTGAGATCTGGGTCGATAGCAAATCGAATTTGCTAGAAAACTTATCGACGTCGTCGACTCTATGAATTCCTCCAGATCGGGGTGTGGCGCGCTCATTGCACCACCGCTCATTGTTAGATGCCATGTTTTCTAATATGTTGCCGGCATCTTTTTCACTTCTAGACATGAAGGACCCCCCAGCCGCGGCGTCCATCGAAGACTTCAAGTCATCCCTCAGCCCGTTATAGAATAGATTTATAATCTGCCACTTCGGGAGCTTGTGATGAGGGCATCTTCGCTGCATCTCTTTTTATCTTGTCCAAGCTTCATGCAAGGACTCGTGGCTGGCTTGGGAGAAGGAGGAGATCTCACTCCTCAGCTTCATGGTCTTCCCCGGATAAAAGCACTTAGTCAAGAATGCATTTGAGAGTGTTGAAGGTGTTCTGGTCCTTTCCCCTAAGCCACTGCTTGGCTTTATCCCGTAGAGAGAAGGGGAATAGCTTCAGACGGATTGCTTCAGTCGTGACACCATTAATCCAGAAGGTGTCACACTTCTCTAGGAACAAGTCCAGATGTTCGATATGGCTCTCCATGGGTGCCCCAGAGAATTGATCCTGCTGGATTCACGTCACTAAAGACGGCTTTAGCTCGAAGCTCTGTGTCGTAATAGCAAGAGGTCGGATGGCGGAGGTGGACTCGATGGATGTCATCGAGTACTCCAGCAGGGATTTATGCGGTGGGTATTCTCCCCCATGACTTCAGAATCTTCTCTTCTTCTCTTCTCTGCGGCCAGATGCCTTAGGGTGGCGTTTATCTCAGGATCAACAGGAATCAAGTCGTCAAGACTCTTTGTGTTCCTGCGCATTAAAAGCAACAAACACCTGTGAAGCAAAAGTGGGAAAGAAACAGATGAAAAATAGAGAATAAAAATAAGAAAATAAAAATGAGAAAATAAAAATGAAAAAGAAGAATGCGAAAATTATCGCGAGATAGAGATGTGAGCTAGACTCAATGGTTCAAAAGATCCAAAAAATAACAAGCATGTTGCCTCCCGGCAACGGCGCCATAAAGCTTGACGCCCCCTCAAAGTTGTGTTGCATGCAATGTGCTATAGGATTGGGGACGCGAGATTTAAATATTTATAACCGCAAGCGTACGGTGTTGTAGTGTGGCTTGGGAGTCGAACACAGGGAGGCGTGGTTGTGCTTGTGTTAGAAGGGACCCAATTCACCCTATGGGTGAGCTAGCCCGAATCGATAGATGGTTGTCACAAATGTAGATACGAGGTTAAACAATATGAAAGGAAACCCAGGACTTCGGTTTGCTCCCTATCATGTGATTCTCGCTAATACGGTCGACGGATAGGAGAACGATCGGAATTAGGGTTTAGTGGTGAGACGTTGCCTCTAAGAGTGATACCAGCGTCCCATGGGCCCGATATTCCTGTCGGTGCCCAGGATGATACGCCGGACTACCCGGGTTCGGTCAGTAGGCATTCCCATGTCCATTAACACTGACCGACTTCGGGAGCACTAAGCTCGCAACGATAACTCCTAACATCTCATCCTGCCATTCCCACGTGCTAGGATTCGATGTCTACGCTAAGGGCGTGAGCTATGTCTAGGGAGTCAACCGCCAAGTTTATTCCCCCTTGGCCCAACGGTCAAAGGCGGTCTTTTTCCCATCGATGACAATGAAACACCCCGCGTAACCAATAGATTCCTATTCCCTATCGATATCCTAGTCCTATGGACGCATTAGAGAGAACCCACGAAGGGGTTTCCACCAAAATCCCTGATTTGGGAACTACTCACACATTTTATCTAAAAAGCAATCTAAATGAAAATCGACCGTTAAAAACATAATCAGGCAATTGAAACGAAGTAGTAGCAATGCAATTAATACTATATTAAAGTTTCATAAAGATCGGAACACTTACAAATAACAAGAAAATTCCAGCCGTCACAATAGAGAAAAAAGACAGAAAAATACACAGCTCTCGTTTCTAAAAACCTAGGGCTTCTATTTATAGAAAACGACGTCACCCGATCGGTTGAAGAATCAATCGATCGGGTGACCTGCTTCGTTCTTCTGCAGCGGTCTTCAGAACTTCACCGGGTCACGTGACACGGTCGGTTGGCGCAAGCGGCTCGTCGTTTGGATATTGCAGTCACCGGGTGAACCGATCGGTTGATAAATCAACTGATCGATTGGAAACATCGCCTAAAAGACAGAGACTTGCGACGTTTTGGCACGGTCAGCTGGCCGTCGGGTGAGCTCTCCGGGTCGTCTCTTGGGAGAATCGGCTATAGATGAACCGATCGGGTGAAGGTCACCTGATCGGTTGGAATTTGGCTTCAATTTCCCAAGAAGTCTGTTGGGATGAACCGGTCGTTGAACTGGTCGGTTGGTCTCACATTGCTTCAGCTGCTGTCTGGGTCGTGCACGCGTGCATTACCCGATCGGTTGGTTGTGTCCAACCGATCGGGTGGGGGGCTGAAAGATGGCAATCTTGGTCGTTTGACCCCCTGGATCACGCGTGACTCCTCCCGTTGCTCCGGGGACTTACCATATCTACGTTATATGTCCCCTATGTGGGCAATCTCCTGCAAACACACAAAAACACGGAAAAGTGAAAGAAAACTAGAAAACACGAGAAAAATGGATACGGGACATCGGAAAATAACAGAAAAACACAAATAAGATGTGCGTGGATATATAAAATATATGCACACGTCAGGTTATAAATATTTAAATCTGGTATCCCCGTTCCAACTACACATTGCTAAATCTAGGGGACGTCAAGCTTTATGGTGTCGTTGCCAGGGAGGCAACGTGCTTTTAGGACCCTGTGAACCCTCGAGACTAGTTCACATCCTTACCACGTAATCATTTTCACATTCTTCACCCTTTTTAATTTTACTTAGACATATTGTGTACATTGTGTATATCCGTTGTAGAGGGTAGGTAGACTATGTCTCCATACCGCCATTATCATTTCTTATCTCTCCGTTCATACAACTTGTGCTATTAACGTGCTCTCTATCCTTGCAGTCCTCTCTCTTTCTTTTTCTTACAGGTTTTCTGCTCTACAGCAAGAATGTCGTGTGCTGTTTCAGGCGATATCTGGGCACATGCACACCACGTCAGCTGTTTGGCCCAGAGTCTTACAAAATCTATGAACACTTCCAGCATCCTATCCTTCCTGTCAGTCGCAGTAGAAAATCAACAAAGGAATCTTGACATCCAGCAACATCCAGACACAACACTCTTTTTCCCTTCCGATGAAGCGGAGCTTATTGACATGCCCAGTACCGACTTCAGTGAGGGAGAGCCATACGCCTATGGGGAGACTTGTCTGGAGGAACCTATGTCAGGGTTTGTGGAGTACAGTGAGCAGGAACCTGTCCCTTCCTTGCAGACTTCTACGGGGTACCATGAAACTTGGGACCACGATGGCAGTAGAGGTGGTGGTGAAGAGCCGACTACTATTGAGACTTGCTTTCATGTCGAAGCATTTTTGCTGGATAGTGGTCACACATTTGAGATGGAACCAGAGTCTTCCTCCATGTGCTTTACACCACCATACAAACCTTCGCCCCACGAACCCATGGTTGAAGGTGAAGTTCTGGATGTTGCCATCCCGGAACTCCAGGAAGAGGCGCTTTCATTGGAAGATGCACAACTTGAGAAATACGCATTGGGGCCACACGAAGTCGAGATGAAGGAGCTGCCCCCGGGACTGAAGTATGAATATTTGGAGGAGGATTCGATGCAGCCAGTCATAGTGAACTCCTCGCTACCCGAAGACCAAATGACCAAACTACTTGATGTTCTAAAAAATTTTAAGAATGTTTTCGGGTATGCAATTGAAGACCTGAAGGGAGTGAGCTTGGGGCTTTGCTCGCATAGGATATTGCTTGAAGATGAGCAAGCCTCTTCCATCGAGCCACGACGAAGATTGAACCCCATCATGATGGAAGTAGTCAAGAAAGAGATTGTTAGACTCCTCCAAGCCGGAATTATCTACCATATTTCCGATAGTTGTTGGGTTAGCCCGGTGCATGTTGTGCCCAAGAAGGGAGGAATGACTGTCATTCGTAATGAGAAAAACGAGCTTATACCCACGAGGACCGTCACCGGATATCGGATGTGCATCGATTACCGGAAATTGAACAAGGCCACAAGGAAAGATCACTATCCTCTCCCTTTTATTGATCAGATGCTCGAAAGACTGGCCAAGCATGACTACTTCTGCTTTATGGATGGGTTCTCAGGCTTTCTGCAAGTCCCCATCCATAATGATGACCACGAAAAGACAACTTTTACTTGTCCATTTGGTACGTATGCTTACAGGAGGATGTCGTTTGGGCGTTGCAACGCTCCAGCTACATTTCTAAGATTGATGTTCGTAATTTTCTCGGATTACTCCCAGGATATAATGGAGGTCTTCATGGATGATTTTTCCGTCTATGGCACGGAGTTCGACTCGTGTCTCTGCAATCTGACTAAAGTCCTGAAAAGGTGCCAAGATAAAGGGCTAGTTCTAAATTGGGAGAAATGCCACTTTATGGTCCAAGAAGGAGTCGTATTGGGGCACATTATTTCTTCAAGAGGGATTGAGGTGGACAAGGCAAAGGTAGATGTGATCAAAAAGCTTCCGCCTCCACTTAACCTTCGGGGAGTCCGTGGTTTCTTAGGGCATCGGGGTTCTACCGCCGGTTCATAAAGGACTTCTCTAAAATTTCTAGGCCCTTGACTCAGCTCCTCGTGAAGGATACACCTTTCGTCTTCGATGACGAGTGTATGGAAGCCTCCCGCCTTTTGAAGCAAGCCCTTATTTTTGCACCTGTGATTCAACCGTCCGACTGGAGTCTACCCTTCGAGTTAATGTGCGATGCTAGCGACTATGCAGTTGGGGCCGTCTTGGGGCAAAGGAGGGGCAAAAATCTGCACGACATATACTATACGAACAAGACCATCGACGAGGCCCAAAGGAATTATACGACAACGGAGAAGGAATTGCTAGCAGTTATCCATGCCATATACAAGTTCCGATCGTATCTTGTGGGTGCCAAGGTAATCGTGCACACCGATCACGCCGCCCTCAAATACCTTTTGAACAAGAAGGAAGCCAAGCCGTGCCTCATAAGGTGGATACTCCTCCTCCAGGAATTCGACTTGGAGATCAAGGACAAGAAAGGGGCGTAGAATGTCGTTGCCGACCACCTATCTAGGTTGCCTACTCTCGATCCGGATGCCACTCCTATTGATGACTCACTGCCTGACGAGCATCGTTTCTCTATCTCTTCTGTCTGGACCCCATGGTACGCTGACATCGCCAACTACCTAGCATGTGCAATTGTGCCTCACAATGTGAGTTACCAACAAAAGAAGAAGTTCTTCCACAAAGTCCAGAAATTTTATTGGAACGAACCCTATCTTTACAAGACTAGCAATGATGGGGTGATACGGAGGTGTATTCCCTAAACAGAGGCGACCTCCATAATTTCTCACTGCCATGATCAATAATGTGGAGGGCATGCGAGTACATATAAGACCACGGTGAAGATCCTTCAGAGTGGATTCTACTGGCCGACTCTCTTCAAGGACACCTATGCTTATGTCCAAGCCTGCGACAAATGCCAGAGGACGAGGAACATATCCAAGAGAAACGAAATTCCTCAGCACTACATCTTGGAAGTCGAGATCTTCGATGTTTGGGGAGTTGACTTCATGGGGCCGTTTCCTTCTTCCTCTGGGAACCAGTACATTTTGGTGGCAGTAGACTATGTATCCAAATGGGTAGAGGCGATAGCTAGCCCCACAAATGGTTCCCGGGTGGTGGCCAAATTCTTTAAAAACAATATCTTCCCGAGGTTCGGCGTGCCTCGAGTCTTAATGAGCGATGGGGGAAGCCACTTCATAGAAAAGAAATTCAAAACCCATTTGAAGAAGTATGGAGTGCAGCACCAAATCAGGCGTGCTTACCACCTGCAAACTAGCGGCCAAGTGGATGTTTCAAACAGAGAGATAAAGAGTATCCTGGAGAAGACTGTGGCCAGCTCTAGGAAGGATTGGTCATCGAAACTTTTTGATGCACTCTGGGCCTACATGACCGCGTTTAAGACTCCGATCGGCACGACCCCGTACCGACTTGTCTACGGGAAGGCATGTCATCTACCCGTTGAATTGGAGCATAAGGCATTCAGGGCTGTCAAGAATCTGAACTTCGATGCCAAGGAGGCATGGAGCCACCGAAAACTCCAGCTGAATGAACTTGACAAGATCCGGCTTGACACTTACGAAAACGCCAGGATCTACAAGGAGAAGTTGAAGCGGTGGCATGACCGGCACATCCTGAAGAAAGAATTCAAGGAAGGAGACTTAGTTCTCCTATTCAATTCAAGATTGAGGCTTTTTCTGGTGAAACTTAAATCTAGGTGGTCGGGACCCTTCCGAGTCACCAAGGTCTTCCCCCACGGAGCAGTTGAGATCATGGGAAGGGAAGAATCCTTTAAAGTCAACGGGCAGTGTTTAAAGCATTATACAATCAGCGAGCCCGCAATCTCCCCAGCAGGGAAGCCCAACGACCAACGAGTCTGCTGCAAACCCTCCAAATCTGAATTGAGCACAAATTGAGGAGTCGAGCAAACGACTTTAAACAATAGCGCTTCATGGGAGGCAACCCATGTTTTGAACTTTTTTCGTTGTTTATAGGAATAGTTTACTAATTTTCGTGAATAAATTGTACTATGGGAGTTTTCGTTGGGGGACTTAGACAACTTTTTGTATTTGTGCAGGAAATTACCCCCACCCGATCGGTTCATGCATCAACCGATCGGGTGGCCAGTATCAAAAGACGGCCAGTATCAGAACGTAAGTCAACCGATCGGGTGGCACATGCGGATGATCGGGTGGCAGATCGGGTGATGACTACAGAGCTCTCGGGAATTTTGGTGAAAAACCAATCGATCGGTTGAGTTGAAGCTGTGATTGGACGGCAGACCGGGTGGAGAGGACAGAACTCTCGGAAAATTTGGGGAGCAGTCAACCGATTGGGTGAAATCTCACCTGATCGGTTCACCTGTAGCCGCTTTCCAACAAGAAATTTTCGAAGACGACCCACCCAATCGGGTGAACTCTCACCCGATCGGTTCGCTTAACCCTATATATATACTACCCCTCACCCGACCTCATTCACCCGACTTCCAAATTTCAATTTGCACGGTCCATCTCTCCTTCCTCTCAATCGATCTCTTTCCTCACTCCCACTACTCCCAATCGCTTTTCCCCACTTATTCCCACGCTTCCCCCACCATCAAAACCCTCCCATTGACCACATTCACCTGCAAATCACCCTAACCCTAACCATAGCCCCCAATTTTTGAAATTTCAGTTCTTGTTAGTTTAGTGAGCGACGGCTCCCCAAATCACTCCATCATACAGCGTGTTATCTCTTGGGAGCTTGGACTTGCATCATTATCGGGTAACCTATTTCCAAACTCTATGTTTCTTTTCTTATGTGCAATATCTTGAATTTGTGTCTGCCTACTACATCTGTTTTATCATCATCGTATACATCCTCCCCCACGTTATTGTTCTTCCCCTACGTCATTACCATGTCTAGGAAGGGAAAAGAGCCAGCATCATCATCACGCAGACACAACTTGCATGGCCCTTTTCCCCCTTCTTACCGTGGCATTTAGCCTTCATCTGAAGAACAATCCGCCCATTTGCATGACCTTCTTCATCGCCCCATGCGACCTACCTTTTTTGCTGATCGCCCAACACTGGAATCTCTCGGACTTTTTAGAGGCATCGTCAAACTTTTCGAATGCATTGGGTGCGATTTCCTTCTGCGTGCTCCCGCCCACACTCATCAGAATCTCACACTCGAGCTCCTTTGTTCTCTCGAAGTGTTCGATTGGGGATTCACGTTCCGCGCTTTCAATACCGAATTTTCCATGAATTTTACCGAGCTTAACAATTCGATGAATTTCCCTCACCCCGATCATTATGTTGAATGTTCAACCCATGATCGGTCTGATATCTATTCTTACTTTCGGGACGATGGTGTTTGGCAACGATTCACCCGGTATACCACCTTTCCATCGAGAGCACTTGCCTCCTAAAGCATACACCCATGTTACCGCTTCGCCCATTGCCTCTTTGCCAACACCATCTTTTCCCGTGTGGATGTTTCCACGGTGTCTAGGGATGAGCTTTTCTTTCTTTATGCCATGTCTCACGGCAAAATCCGTGGACATGACCCATTACCCATTAACACCGCCCATTGGATCATCCACGAGATTTTATCTGTTAGCCGTGCAACTTCCGGACCAATTTGTTGTGGTGGGATGATCACCCTGATTGTCAGTCATGTTTTGAGGCTACCGTCCGACCTCCAAATTTTACCAGGATGCACCCGTATCGATCGCGACTACTTGATCGATATTGGTATGATCACTCCTTTCGGTCGTGAACGTGCAATCTACCTTTATAGTCCTGACAATACTCCTTTCGCCATCCTTCCACCATCATCTTTTGAACGGATCCCAATTCGCACTTCTCATTTACCGTGGGAGTTCTATCCGGATCCTTGGTATTCCACACTAGTACATTTTCCACCCTTGGATCCTCCAGATTGGCACCCGTGTGTCGGTTCACCCGGGGCCATCATTATTCACCACGACCCACCAATCAATTTCAACACACCTATGATCCAGCTCGTTGCCCCTCCTACTCCTATCGGCACTCCCTCTCCATCGTCCACACCATCATCTTTCATCCACTATTCACCTCCTTCTTCACCATCCCCCTACAATTCATCCGATGATAGCTCCGACTGATTTTTCCCCTAGCTATTTTTTCCGATTCACAACGATCAAATCTTTTCTCTAGCATTACCCTGATCAGCTTGGGGGAAATCAATTTTTGTGCCTGTTGTCGTGTCATGTCATTGGTGTGTGTTTGTTTATAGGTGTTTGTGTGCATGTGTTTTCTGTAGTTGTTTCGAGTGTCTATTTTCTTTATTTTTCTATTTCGCCTTGTGTGTCTTTCATCTTTATCTTCTTTTTGTGTCGGTGCATACTTCCCTCCCATTTTCGTTGCCCTCCCATATTTACTATTATTGTATTGAGGGCAATGCAAGATTCAGCTTGGGGGAGTCACACTTTGTGCGTCAGTTTTATCTTTTTCACCGTTTTGAGTAGTTTTCATCGTGTTTTTCTTTTTCTTCTTATCCTTTTGTTCTCCCTCTCCTAGAGATGACCTCAAATGATGAACTGCCACGGAACCACACACACACACACTTAGCTTAGCTACGATAATCACTTTCACTAACCCTAGGAAGCCGTGTCCTATTGCATTTCATGCTTCGTGGGTTCACTTTGCTTTTGTGTGAGTTGTTTGTCGTAGCTAGCTAGTTGGTGTGCTTCTACTTTGTGGATTTTTTTATATACATGTCCTTGGTTGACCCCTAGACTATCATGCTTCAGTTTCGAATATGCGGTATTTTGCATCCACTGTCTGCTTCTCTATGCATGATATATATATATACACACACACACTACGCTTCAATTCGCATGTGTCGGGACTCTACCAATAGGACTAGGATAACCCATTTTGCTTATGCTCTGATTCGTGAAATT
>JAULAV010004950.1:0-50000 GCA_030789695.1 Scilla litardierei | reverse complement strand
CAACGACCTAGTTCCCCCATTTCATCTCCTTCCTCCCCCGCTCGCGCCGTGAGATGCCGTTCCGATCTCCTCACGAGTCGAACCGTCTCCGCCGGGCCTCCTCTTTCAGATCTCTGTCTGACTTAGGCATCGGAGGGGATTTGGCCGGAACCAAGGTCCGGCCCCCTGACGAGTGTTCTCGTCTACGCAGGAGGGCATCAGATCGACGGGCCGAGGCTTCCCCTCCGCCCCTCGCCGCCCACGCAACCAGCTGGACGATTGAGTCATCCCCTCTTCGTCTGACCGCCGAGGCCGAGCGCAACCGACCGAGGCCGAGCGTCTCGACCCGGGCCGAGGCTGCCCCTCGCCCCACCAACGGCCGAGGACCCTGATTCGACCCAGCCGACGTGCTCCACGTCGTCTGCAGATCCGACTCGAGCCTCGACTGCACCAACTCGACTCGCCCGAGGGACCCAAGCGGGCCCCTTGACCACGTTGACCGGGTTGTCCACGGTCAACGCTTTGTAGTGAGAAAACACTCTGAAACATCTGGCGCCGTCTGTGGGAACGAACTGTCCCACGAAGAAACAAACCACATCTGCGATGACGCGACCTTCCCCATCTCGGCGAAAGGAGAGCAAGGCCCTGACGCGAGGCGACAGGGCCCGCCATCGTTGGCGAGAATGGGCACGGGCCCGGCGCGAAGAGGATCGTGAGGAAAGGGCCGGGAGACCCTCCCCGTCCCCACCGGTCGGGAGACTGAGTGCATCCGTAACGGCGCGCAGCTCGGACGTGGCTTTGGTGGTGTCAGTGGTCATCGACACTACCATGGTACGGCGGCTGCTTGTCGACACCGACAGCTCCTGTGACGTCCTCTTCATGTCAACCCTGGAAAAGATGGGGTGGCGGAAAGAAGACTTACGACCTCGATCAGGTCCCGTGGTTGGATTCACGGGTCACTCCACCCCCATCATCAACACGATCCATCTCCCGGTAACGCTCGGAGACGCACCAGACTCGGTGACCCTGGCGGTGGAATTCATCGTATTGGGGATCGGGTCGGAATACAATGGGATCATCGGCCGACCCCTGCTCAACGCCGTCGACGCGGTAGTCTCGACCCTCCATCAGACTATCAAGTTCCGAACGCCCGGGGGGATGGGGCAAGTCGAAGGCGATGCGGGGAGACCGAGTACCTGCTATCAATTGGCGGGGGAAGGTCCCGAGGATCGTCTAGCCGACCGGATGGCCGCGCTCGACTTGAGGAGTGGGCCTAGGCCCGCCCCTGCGGAGGAGCAAGAGTAGATCCCGGTCACGGACATCGAGGGCCGGTTCGTCTCGATTGGGAGAGGGCTGAGCCAGGACCTGAGGGATCAGCTGATCGAATGCCTGGAGGCGAACCTGGACATCTTTGCTTGGTCACCGGAGGACATGCCCGACGTAGACCCCCATGTGATCGTCCACCAGATCAACGCCGACCCCAACTTCAAGCCGGTCAGGCAGAAGAAGCGTAACCTGGGCGGCGAGAAGATGAAGGCAGCCTCCGAGGAAGTGGAGCGTCTCCTTGACGCCGGCTTCATACGAGAGGTCTGGTACCCAGAGTGGCTGTCGAACGTGGTGATGGTCAGGAAACCCAACGGGAAGTGGTGAATGTGCGTGGACTTCAGTGACCTCAACAAGGCCTGTCCCAAGGACAGCTACCCCCTGCCGCGCATCGACCACCTGGTGGACAACGCCTCGGGGTACGAGATGCTTAGCTTCATGGACGCTTACTCAGGGTACAATCAAGTCCAGATGGACCCTCGGGACGAAGAAATGACAGCCTTCACGACGGACCGAGGAACTTACTGCTACAAGAAGATGCCCTTTGGCTTGAAGAACGCAGGGGCCACCTACCAGAGAATGGTCAACAAGGTTTTTAGCTCCCAGATCGGGAGGAACCTGGAAGTCTACGTCGACGACATGCTTGTCAAGTCAAGGCGACCAGAAGACCACATCGCCGACCTGCGGGAGACCTTCGAGCAGTTGCGGCGACACCACATTCGACTCAACCCCGCGAAGTGCACGTTCGGGGTAAGATCTGGCAAATTCTTGGGATTTATGATAACTAACCGTGGCATTGAAGCTAATCCTGACAAGATCGAGGCGCTGATCAACATGCGTGAGCCGACGACGATCAAAGAGCTGCAGAGGCTGAACGGGCGCATCGCAGCCTTGGGGCGATTCCTTTCCAAATCAGCGGAAAGATCGCTTCCCTTCTTCAAGGTCCTGAGGAAAGCGATCGTGGAACCTTCAGACAATAGGAAGACGATACTGTGGGACGAAGACTTCTCCAGGGCGTTCGGAGACCTCAAAGAGTATCTCCGCAGCCCGCCTCTCCTGTCCAAGCCACGGGAGGGGGAGTCGCTGAGCCTTTACCTGGCGTGCGCGGAGGAAGCTGTGAGTTCGGTGCTGATCCGGGAAGACGGTGGGGTGCAGTGGCCGGTATATTACACGAGCCGGATCTTGAAGGGGGCGGAGGTGCGATACTCGCCCATGGAGAAACTGGCGTACGCCCTCGTCCTCTCAGCACGAAGGCTCCGACCCTATTTCCAGGCCCACACCATACTGATCCTGACCGACTCACAACTGGAGCAGAACCTCAAGAGATTCGATCGAATGGGAAGGATGCTAAACTGGGGAGTGGAACTGAGCGAGTTCGACCTCCGATTCAAACCGCGCACGGCCATCAAAGGGCAGGCTCTAGCCGACTTCATCGCCGAGTGCACAACGGGAGGAAGTGGCCCCCTGGAGGAAGAAGGCCCAGCGACGGTAATTGCTCAACCCTTGTCCTTTCTTTCGGCTGACCACTTCCAGCCAGGGGATCCAGTAGCGTGGATAGTCCATGTGGATGGGTCGGCCACACAGTCAGGAGGCGGGGCTGGGATTGCAATCCGATCTCCGGAAGGGAACATTGTGGAATACGCGTTGCGGTTCGAGTTCCCGGCCACGAACAACGTGGCGGAATACGAAGCGGTGATCAACGGCCTGAGGCTGGCCCTGGAGCTCGGGGCCGAGTCCATCCGCCTCCTCAGCGACTCGAAGCTCATTGTCAACCAACTCTTGGGGAGTTACGAGGCACGGGAGGAGGCGATGCAGAGATATCTCCCTGTCGCCAGAGCGGCGATGTCCAAGTTCAAGAGCGTGGAAGTCTTGCACCTCCCGCGATCAGAGAATACGCGGGCAGATGCGTTGTCGAAACTGGCCTCGTCCTCGCCTAAGGAGCTGGGCCGCACCATCTACGTGGAGAACCTGCAGTCCCCCAACACGGAAGAGCACGAGATGATGGCAATCGACCAAGAACCCACCTGGATGGACCCGATCGTCCGGTACCTCACTCATGGGGAGGTGCCGACCGATGGGGATGAACGCCGAGCCCTGGAGAGAAAGGCGCTCCGATACGTGATCCATGAAGGGACTCTCTACCGGAGACGCTGGACCAAGACGGATGTCCTCCCATACTTGAAGTGCATCGGACCGCAGGAAGCTGACTACGTCCTACTGGAGGTTCACGAAGGGATCTGCGGGAATCACCATGGGGGCAAGATGGTCGCACAGAAGATCTTGAGGCAGGGATACTACTGGCCGACCCTGGCCCAAGATGCAACAAGCTACGTCCAAAAATGCCAAGAATGCCAGAGGTATGCCCACCACACCTCGACTCCCCCGTCAGAGCTCATCCCTATCGTGAGCCCCATCCCCTTTGCGAAATGGGGGCTCGACATCCTCGGACCATTTAAACCGGGACGAGGACAGCGGAAGTATCTGATTGTGGCGGTGGACTACTTCACCAAATGGATCGAGGCTGAACCGTTGGCCACCATCACGTGGAAGAAAGCAAAAAGCTTCGTATGGAATTCCATCATCTCCAGATTCAGAGTGCCACAGGCCATCGTCACAGGCAAAGGGAAGCTCACGGCTAGATGGGAGGGGCCCTACAAATTCGTCGAGGTCCTCGGACCCGTAGCCTACCGACTAGCCAATATGGAGGGGAGGATTCTCACTCACACCTGGAATACGGAACATTTACGCAAGTACTTTCAATAGATGTATCGTTTCCTATGAAATAAATTTATTTTGAATTCATTCCTTTCCAGATAAAGCAAAAAGATATACATGGAGGCGCACGAAGAGGCCGAGGGGCATTCCCCTCCCTCATTTTTCTCCGGGGGCACCAGTGGAGCCACAGGCTGGCAGCCCACTAGGGTCTCCCCCCTTACTCTGTTCGACGTCAGGGTACACCCGAAGATCCTCGAAGTTGACCCCCGAGAGTGGGAACTTCTTTTGGATCTCGGACTGACACCGGGTGAAACCCTTCTCGAACGCCTCCGATAAGGCGGTCTCAACAAAGGAGGTGGCATACTCCACCATGACATCCTGAGCGATCCAGGCCGGATCCACCTCCTCAAGCCCACGCATCCGGGCCTCTAAGGTCTCGATCTGGCGTTGGTGCTCCGCCCTCTCCTTCTCGATCTCCCGGGATTTCTCGCCAAGTTGGGCAAGGAGGACCCTCGCCTGCTCCTCCGCCGCTTCCAGACGATCGGAGAGCTCCAAGGTCTCGGAGGCAGCAGCAGGGTTGGGGATCTGCTCGGCTCCTCCAGACGTGTCGGCGCCTCTCAAAAGCTCGGCGAGCCGCGCCTCGGCCTCCGACTTTGCAGCCAGAGCCAAGGCTCTCTCCCGGTCCGCCTCCTCCATGGCAGAGGACAGCTCAGTTACACGGGAATCCAAGGACTGGACCCGCGCTTCCTCTAACTGACCTGCCTCCCCCTCCTCGCCGGGGGCCTCAGGGCCTCGACCGGCATCGGATTTGGCTTTGGGAAGAGCCGTGAATTGGCGCCTCATTGAGAGGCCCACCGAGGACAACTGCACCAAAGCAACGAAGGTAAGACAGCGAAAGCAGCTGGAGAAAGGGGGGACAAGCAGAGACACACTACCTGTTGACCAGCCTGAATCACGAAGGTGGCCAAACAGTCACCTCTGACTCCGTCCAACACTACCTGATCGGGAGGGAGACAACAGTTCTCGGCCACTCGTGCGGCGGCTCCGCGGCTCGAAAACACCGACTCCTTCTCCCCCACTGGGAAGCGTGGACGAAGAAGACCCTCCCCTGACGAAGGGAACTCGTCAGGAGAGGAGCGGAACGCGCCAAGATACCGACCGTAGGTATCAGGGAGAGAACCGTCCGGGAGAGGTGAAGGGCCGACCCATGGCCAGGCGACCTCAACGGGGGCGGGTTGAGGTTGATCAGCAGTCGGCAGGACATCAACCCCCTCGACCCCCTCACGGACCCTCTTGGAAGACCCCAGCAAGGGGAGAGAGGGAGATGACACCTTCTTCCTTTTTGAGCCTCCGATCGCGGTCACGACCCGCTGCTTCTTCCGGACCTCCAGCACATGATCCCTTCTGCGCGGATCCGGATTTGGGACCTGCACGAGAGCGCTGGCGGGAGAACGACCAAGAGGGAATCCACCTGCACTCAAAGGAGAAATGAGAGACAGAGCAGAGCCCGGGCGACCTCGAATGGCGAATGCTCGGAGAAGCTTACCTAGGGGCCACACCGTCTTACGCAAGTTGCGGTCACTAAAGAGGACGTCGATCGAGCGCTCCCTCGCAGGAATCGCCAGCATGTCCTTCGCCGTCTGCTGCTCGGCGACCGTCGGCTCACCCAGATCGAGGATGACTGCACCGGCCGCCTCCCACTGAACCGGGAAGGGTACACTCGACGGGAACGTGACAAACACGTATTCCCCCTTCCAGCGTTTCAGGGAGCTCGGCAACCCCAGCACCAGGGTCATCTTCGGGCGGGCGCTGATGTAGATCCACTCCCCCGATTGGTGGTGGCTCGGGCGGTAGAACTGGGCGAAGAGGCGAAGAGAGGGCGCCACTCCCCTCAGCATGCAAACAACGATGAACCCGACGAGGAGCCCGACGGCGTTGGGGCAGAATTGACACAGGCACACGTTGTGGGCCTGAAGGAACTCAACGATAAAAGGATGGAGCGGGAAACGAAGCCCGAAGCGGAAACACTTCTCGTATATTCCAACCTCGTTGGGGCCAGGAAAGCAGATCCGCTCGTCAGCCCCAGGGGCAAGAGCCGAGTAAGGCGGAAGCGGGTAGGCGGAGCGCATGCTCCCGATGGCGGTGGTACAGATCGACGAAGGCCACGACAAGACCTCTGGGGACACCCCTGAAAGATCATCCCCGTGCCGACAAATCGCCGGAGGAGGGCTACCCGCCAGACCCGGAGCCACGTCGCGTTCCGACCGACCCGAACCCGTGGCAGAGGAAGACGACATGAGGCAGAGCTCAGGCAGAATAGGGATCAGCACAAAGGAGAAAACGACGGGGTGGCGGCACACGAACCCCTTGGCTTCTCAACTTAAGACGACCCCGCGAGCGGTGGGGATAAGCTTGCAGCTACAACGTGGCAGCATCAGAGGACTGACGGCGCTTCGGAGCCCGCGCCTTAAAAGTATCGAACGGGCCAACTCATGATGACAACTAATAAATGAGTCGGCATCGATTGGCGAGCCTGTCAAGGTCGGCGGAAGTCACATCGGCCGAGCCGAACCGGCCGAAGCCGATCGACCCGACCGATGGGGGCAATTGTTACGCCTATTTGGCCGAGGCCCGAAAGACACGAGCCCAGAGACCCGACCGCCGGTCAAGAGCCCATCTGCGCACTCAGGCCCACTCGATAAGGCCCTATGGGGGACCCCCCCAAATGTCGATCCGACCCGGCCCCGGTAACGCACCGGTCACTCGCCCACTCCTGCGATAACCGTTCCCTCGATCCCGTTACCACTTAGTGACAGTGATGGGGAGGTGCGGGGATGGCGCAAGGAGCGGCGACGGGGGGCGGATTGAGGGGGCACGATCGAGGGCGGACGAGCGACGTGGGTCAGGGGCAATCACGACGGAGGTTTATAAAGGGGCTAGGAGGGCGACAGGAGAGGAGACCGCCTCTCAGGTATCTAGAACCTAAGGTACTCCATCAACGACCTAGTTCCCCCATTTCATCTCCTTCCTCCCCCGCTCGCGCCGTGAGACGCCGTTCCGATCTCCTCACGAGTCGAACCGTCTCCGCCGGGCCTCCTCTTTCAGATCTCTGTCTGACTTAGGCATCGGAGGGGATTTGGCCGGAACCAAGGTCTGGCCCCCTGACGAGTGTTCTCGTCTACGCAGGAGGGCATCAGATCGACGGGCCGAGGCTTCCCCTCCGCCCCTCGCCGCCCACGCAACCAGCTGGACGATTGAGGCATCCCCTCGTCGTCCGACCGCCGAGGCCGAGCGCAACCGACCGAGGCCGAGCGTCTCGACCCGGGCCGAGGCTGCCCCTCGCCCCACCAACGGCCGAGGACCACGATTCGACCCAGCCGACGCGCTCCACGTCGTCTGCAGATCCGACTCGAGCCTCGACTGCACCAACTCGACTCGTCCGAGGGACCCAAGCGGGCCCCTTGACCACGTTGACCGGGTTGTCCACGGTCAACGCTTTGTAGTGAGAAAAGACTCTGAAACATATACTATCTTAAACAACAACATAATAGAAGTCTATTTCTCAACCATGCCAACAATCATAAACATAATATGGTTTCGTTAAACCCAAATATGATCTACAAATAATGTCGTTTCGTAGATTGTTGCATCTTGAAAGGAGCTCATTCTATGGCATCCAAATCCAGCACTTAACTTTTCAACAACCAGCCTAAATGTACGGCATCTGTAGTTTTTCTCTTCCAATATGTGAATATCAGAATATAGAGATTCTAGCTCAATTTGTTAGATCAATTCGGGATCTTAAACGAGCTCGGATATTTGTTAGATATTAACGGTTACGATAAAAGCGGCTTTTAATGACCTTGTTTTACATCCTCCTTTCAAAGAAATTCTGAAGTTTAATAAGAAGGCATAAACTTGTTTCTATTTTTAAACTGAAAATATCACATCACATACTACTGGATACACATGGAATAACAAAAACTCGTGAGGGACGCTACGAAGTTGTCACCTTATCAGATATGGACCGATAGTTTGTTGCGTTCGAGTGTGCAAAAGCGAATGCGAGGGACGTGTTAAATATGCCCAATCTCTTGTGCAACCCAAGGAATCCTCCCCGATGGCCGTGGAAATATGTCGCATTCAAACATTGGACCTAGAAACAATTTTCCCCACGCAATCTCAATCAAGCGCCGAATTTGAACCAACCTCAAAATCTCCTCCCCTCACCCCCGCCCCCCGCCCCCGCTTCGATATCATCAGCAGCAGCCATTACCACCAGCATTGATATAAACCGAGATTAAAAATCGCAACGGGGTAGATTAATTGTAGATAAACACCCTCACCTAATTTCCACGCCACGTGTCGCCGCATCGTCCCCTCCACGTCCCCCGTCTTCTTTCGTGAAGAAACCCACATGCATGGAATTAGGAAGCGTAGGTGACCAAAGTTCAAAATTTCCTCTAAACTCACCCTTACTATAAATGCAACGTTTAATCGCACCCAAACCCCAAACCCAACCGGCGGTGACCCGATCCAAAAAGTTTTCGGTTATAAATCTTTATCGCAAATGTCTCGGTTCGTAGATAAGCTCACCTTTTTCGACCGCCGCCCGTCCCCAATGGAAGAAGCCGAGGACATCGCCCGCAACGGCCTCCTTGTCCACCACCCTCGCGGCGGGAACCCGTCCCCCACACTCGGCCAGCTCTTCAAGCGTGTCGGCGACGCCAGCGGGGATCCCACCGGCGGAGGTTCGCCGGACCACCAGGTCATCGAGCTAGGGGGCCCCACCCCGTCCCGCGCCTTCCCCTTCGTCCTCTCCTTCACCGACCTCACCTACAGCGTCAAGACCTCCGAAAGGCTATTCCGTAAAAATCGGAGGACCGACCCCGTCACCCCCGGCGAGCCCACCGCCCCCTCATCCAGGATCAAGACGCTGCTGGACGGAGTCTCCGGCGAGGCCCGCGAGGGAGAGATCCTCGCGGTGCTCGGAGCCAGCGGCAGCGGCAAGTCGACCCTGATCGACGCGCTCGCCAACAGAATCAAGAAGGAGAGCCTGAAGGGGTCCATCACCCTCAACGGGGAGAACCTCGACAGCCGCCTGATGAAGGTGATCTCCGCTTACGTCATGCAGGACGATCTCTTGTACCCGATGCTCACCGTCGAGGAGACGCTCATGTTCTCCGCCGAGTTCCGGCTCCCGAGGACCCTATCCAAGTCGAAGAAGAAGGCCAGGGTCCAGGCCCTCATCGACCAGCTCGGCCTCCGTCGTGCCGCCAAGACCATCATCGGCGACGAGGGCCATCGAGGGGTCTCGGGCGGAGAAAGGAGGCGGGTGTCGATCGGGATCGACATCATCCATGACCCGATCATCTTGTTCCTGGACGAGCCGACGTCGGGGCTGGACTCGACGTCCGCCTTCATGGTGGTGAAAGTGCTGCAGAGGATCGCGCACAGCGGCAGCATCGTGGTCATGTCGGTGCACCAGCCGAGCTCCAGGCTCATCGGGCTGCTCGACCGGATGATCTTCTTGTCGAGGGGGCAGACGGTCTACAGCGGCTCTCCCGATGGACTGCCGATGTTTTGCTCCGAGTTCGGCCACCCGATCCCGGAGAACGAGAACCGGACCGAGTTCGCGCTGGACCTGATCAAGGAGCTCGAGGCGTCGCCCGGCGGCACGAAGCCGCTCGTCGACTTCAACAAGTCATGGCAGAGCATGAGGATGTCGAGGCACAGCAACACGGCGTCGGCCGCGCTGACGTCACCGGCCCCGAAGTCGCCGATGTCCCTCAAGGACGCCATCAGCGCCAGCATTTCCCGCGGGAAGCTCGTGTCCGGGGCCACGGACGGGAGCGCCACGCAGGCGTCTTCCGTCCCGACGTTCGCAAACCCGTTCTGGATCGAGACGGCGGTGCTGGCAAAGCGGTCGGCAACCAACAGCCGCCGCCAGCCGGAACTGTTCGGCATTCGCCTGGGGGCGGTGCTGGTGACAGGGTTCATACTGGCAACCATCTTCTGGAGGCTGGACAACTCGCCGAAGGGGGTTCAGGAGCGGCTGGGGTTCTTCGCCATCGGGATGTCGACCATGTTCTACACATGCGCAGACGCGCTCCCCGTGTTCCTGCAGGAGCGATACATATTCATGAGGGAGACGGCCTACAACGCCTACAGGAGGTCCTCCTACGTGCTGTCCCACGCCATCGTCGGCTTCCCGCCGCTGGTCTTCCTGTCGATCGCGTTCGCAGCCACGACCTTCTTCGCGGTGGGACTGGCAGGAGGGGCACAGGGCTTCTTCTTCTTCTTCCTGATCGTGCTGGCCTCCTTCTGGGCAGGCAGCGGGTTCGTCACGTTCCTATCGGGGGTGGTGACGCACGTGATGCTGGGGTACACGGTGGTCGTGGCGGTGCTGGCCTACTTCCTGCTGTTCAGCGGGTTCTTCATCACCCGCGATCGCATCCCCGACTACTGGATCTGGTTCCATTACATGTCGCTGGTCAAGTACCCCTACGAGGCGGTGCTGCAGAACGAGTTCGGCGACGCGAGCAAGTGCTTCGTCAGGGGGGTTCAGATGTTCGACAACACGCCCCTGGGGTCGCTGCCGGAGATGCTGAAGCTGAACGTGCTGAAGGCGATGAGCGGGTCGCTGGGGGTGAGCATAACGAGCACGACGTGCATCACGACGGGGTCGGACATCCTGAAGCAGCAGGGGATCACGCAGCTGAGCAAGTGGAACTGCCTGCTGGTCACCGTCGCCTGGGGCTTCTTCTTCAGGGTCCTCTTCTACTTCAGCTTGTTGCTGGGCAGCAAAGGGAAGAGGAGGTAGAGAGAGAGTGAGTTTGATGTGATAACAAACAAGCCCACCCAAAGAGTATCATCGATCGAGTTGTTTTATTGTTATTTTGTTTAATTTGTTTTTTGTTGTTGTAATCTTTCATATACTCCTGTTTTATTCTCTGCAAAAGTTGGAACAATACATAGTTTGATGATAATTGTGTAATGTGATACCTCAAATGAAAAATAAGTGATCTATTTGTCGAATTTCTTTTGTTCTGTGTTAATGCATGTCCAATGAGAAATTTTGTTTGTTCGCAAATCAGAATCTAAAATCTGCAGAACAAATATCTGTTAATTTTGTTCCCTTGCATTCACTCCCTTCACATGCACTCTCCTTCCTACTTCGTACAAACCATCAAGAAAAAGTCCGTACAAGGGGAAGCAGGCTAGAAAGGGGGAGGACGGTTAGTTGGTGCGCAAAGAAATCGTGAGGGTGTGAAGATTGAAGGAAAAGCTCTGTATCCAGTAGCATGTCCTCGTCAATTCATTGCGTGCTTGCTTCAACATGCCTGTGTCCCATATCAAACTTTAATCTCGTGTCCCCTACTTCTAACCAACGTTTTCAATGCAAATCTTTTAATGTCTTCATGCATGCAACTTTTCTTCTTCCTTCTTGATATTTTGTTTGGGCTCGAGAAGCTAGGCCTAGCGATTGGCCAGCCACCCCGCCCATTAATTGGGCAACCTCAAAAATTTGATGAACGAAGTCTCAACCACTGATGGGGAATGTGATGTTTTCGGTTGGGCACAAGAAATGAGCCACCCACATATACTTGAATATTAATTGCGTCGAGTTGACCAAATATCAGTCTTGAAGCCCAAGCGTTATATGAAGTAGTTTTTTTCTTCTTTCTTTGATGAGAGACGGTTGGGAGTTAGATGGGCGGCGCATCGAGGTGGGCTTCTCTCCGTCAAGAATACTATTGAACTACTATTACCAAACTTGAATTTTACAACAGAAGAAACCCAGCGTGACTCAACTAGGGTTTTGGATCTCCTTCTGAAGAAAAGGAGGGAAAGGAAGAGAAAAGACTGCTGTTTTGGAAATTTCCTTGGAGAAGAAGCCGCCATGCCGCTAGTAGCACAAAAAAGACGTTTAGAAATCTCTGAAAGGAAACACAACGGAACCAGCCTGCAGTTGAGCCTTGGGATCGGTGGTAAATGGCGTGTGAGAGTGGGTTATGTTTAGGTTCAGGTCCGAAATACGGCTACTTAGAGGACGTGAGATAGTAACGGTTAGTGCACGGGTACAGACCCTGTTAGAGTATCCGAACACCCGCCCTGTTTGATGCCCACAGCCCGATACCCGTCACTCAGAGAGGGGCATTGCTGAGTCAGACGAATGGGTCGTTCGACCGTTACGCAGGCACCATTATTCGGGGAGAGGTTTATGGGGCCGAATAAATGGGCAGCCGTTACCTCGAATCCCGGAGGAGATCGTGCCCGAATCAATGAGGGACGGCTACATGCAATCAAAGGGGAACCACCTAGTACGAGGTCTAAGACATAGAACCCTACTTTCTCAGCTGATATTTTCTTATATATTCGAGCTTACACCGCCAATCCTGGGATGAACCTTCGTGGTTCGATGTCAGCTGCACCAAGATCTCTCTCTTCCTTAAGTTCCCACACTAACTTAAGCATCGGAGGGGATTTAGGTCGAAACCCAGATCCGACTCCCCTAACGTGTACATGTGGTACAGATCGACGGTTATTATCCAGCGTCAAGGGTCGTTATCGAGCTCCCCAGCCTCGAACAATCGACACATCTGCTGCTCGAAGGTCGATCGACCACCGCATCATCAACTACCATCATCTGACACAGGTTCTACCAACCTAGGGTCCCACTTCGTCTGCTGACGAGGCTCCGACTCATCACGAAGAGTCTACGTCAGCTTGACAACTGTCGCGGTCAATTTTGGCCTTAACAGTTTGGCGCCGTCTGTTAGAAACCACGAGTCGATATCCCGATCGACGAACCACTCAACCATGTCGACTCACCCATCAACATCCTCTGTAGATGCCACGAGACCTCCCAGCGTCGGTCTCATCAACATGATAATGGGAGGTCCCCCGCACCCAGAGCTACCAACCTCCATCCAAAAGCTCCTACGCCGGAAGGTTGATGATAGTGTCTGTAGGGCGAAGGCGCCACAGAGATTCTACGCCGCCTATCTCCTTCTCGGATGAAGATCTGGAGGGGCAGTAAACTGTCGCATGACGATGTCGTCGTCATCAGGCTACCATCAATGAGATCGCCGTAAAAAGCGGGCAAGATGTACCGCACCGGCTTCTTACGCTCCTCGTAGCCGATCGGCCTTGACTCGATCCACCCGAGCCGCCTCGCACCTTCGAACTGATCCACCCGAGCCGACACCCACCTCCGAGCCGATCACTTGCGGTAGAAGGTTTCACTTGAGCAGACCCGCATCTTAGACGTATGGATCCGAATCCAAACCCCCTTCGTAGTCTTGCTAGGACTCGTCGGGAGAATAGGAAGAAGAGAAAAAGAATAGTTTAGTCGTAGATTGAGCTTGCTCTAAAATCAGGAGCTACTCGATCGAAGACTTGGTGCGTTTCCAACGAAGAGAGTGCACCGCTATTTATATAGGGAGTCAGCACCTCTCTTTTTATTGCAAGTAATGTGGGACAAATAACAAATAGAGGAGAAATTAATTTAGCTAATTTAGCTTAATTGAATTTAGTAAGCATTTCATAAAGGCCAACTTCAACGAATTAATTCTCTTTATCCATTAAACTTTAGACACCAAACAAGCTATCAATTCGAAGTGCTTCGAATGGTGAACACGTAGGAACGAACGGCGACGAATTTCGACTTCGTTTGACCCCTCATACAATTGCCCAAAGATGGGCAGTCAATTTTCATAGCCGTCAAAAGGGGTTTCAAAAAACCATAGGCTTAGCAGCGTGCCCGCCCAAGGCAAAGGGCGGGTGGGCGGCCCGCTGGACAGCGGGCGTGCCCGCTGCAACCAGCGGGCCGTGCCCGCTGAGCAGCGGGCGTGCACCCGCTGCAACCAGCGGGTCGAGCCCGCTGTCGCAGCGGGCCGTGCCCGCTGAGCAGCGGGCGTGCACCCGCTGCAACCAGCGGGTCGAGCCCGCTGTCGCAGCGGGCCATGCCCGCTGAGCAGCGGGCGCACGCGCCCACTGTTTCCAGCAAGCTGCGCCCGTTTACTCCTTGCGAATGGGACCGTTAGCCCAAATGGGTCTAACCCACTTTGCCTCGAACTGTTTTTGTGTTTCTGGGCTCAATTGAGCTCCGATTTAGACGCGGTTTGAACCTGTGTTTAGACCGGGATGATCCCGTCAACCAGGTAACCCTTTTCAATGCTTTTGTTCCTATAAATATCATCGTACCTAATTTACGACACGTTTAATCTTTGTTTGCATCAAATGCAACAATGTCCCTATTGCATCTACGACTTAGTCTCACAACTGGCTTGTGAACCTTAACTATTCCATTTCATCGAATGAATTTCTTTTATTAATTAATCTTCCAATTACTAAGACATGAACGCTACTTTGTGTGAGACCCTACAGCCTGACCTTACTACAGGTTGGGGCTCGAAACCCCTAGACGACGATCATCACGAGCAGTAGGTGTCGTCCCTCTTTCAGAATCATCATAACGTGATCGACCCATCGACAAAAGTATCATTGAGTTCACTTTGGCTGTGTCAGTGATGAATACCGTTAGCTATAGTCCCTTCCTCAAGACTATGTCCATGTTTACTATCAACCCCATTAGACAACATTGGTCAGTATACGACGGTCTTTGTTGTATTCACGTTATACATCTTACAACGTATCCCGGCCGAGGTTTAACACAAAGACCATACTGAACCTGTGACACTAACTTCCCTTTAACGGAAGTGACGAATCCCATCTTAGTCATCTACTCACTTCGAGAGCTTCAGGTGTAACCCAACCTAAGATCTTTCAGCAGACCTAGCCTCGAAGCTAGATCATAGGTCTAAGCGACACTGTTCACTCATAGGTTTGTACATTTGACTTCAGGTCTAAAGGACTAGCTTACCTATCATCACCCTAGAGTTATAATAGACAGTTTAGTTAAAGTTAACCATTTAATAACTCTAAGTTGGTCGTTCAGTGAAATCATTCTTTAATGAGCACATGTGTCTCGTCTCCGACTTCACAAAGTCGAATGACTATGAGATCATCATTACCCTAAGGTAAGACAAAGACACAGTGGTCTATCCGATATGCCGATATCCAATTCTCGACACATCTATGACCACAAACCGTTTAAGACTTAAGTTTCTATACGGCCGCTTACTACTCATAATCAAGATCTTATCTGGATAGTAAGGACATAACTATAAGACCATGGACATTATATAAGTATATTATTCAACCGAATTCATACTTAGGATAATGGACACCATATATTCTATTAACAAGACGTACACTTAGGATAGATCACCTTATGTGCATATATCCTCCTACAAACGGCCCATCTACTACGTCATTTAAGTTCTCCGAGGTGCGGAGATCAATTACTCAAGGATAAAAATGATGGCTTTTGCACTGGTCCAATCTGCAAGGAGGTTGCTACCAAACTTGCAAGCACAAACCATCCTGGTCCTCACCGACACTCCCCTAGAATAGACTCTGAAGAGGCTTGATCACTCTAGGAGAATGACCAAATGGGGGGTCGAGCTAAGCGAATTTGACATCCAGTTCAAGTCGGGGACCGCCATCAAGGGACAGGCTCTCGCCGACTTCATTGTCGAGCTCACTTACGACGAATGCCCTAAAGAGGATGTATGCACCACAAATATGATACTTGAGGCAAATCCCTCATCCTTAACAGATATCAATTCACCAAATGATACAATGGGAGACGATGGAACTTGGATCGTACAAGTTGACGGTTCGACCACTCAAACCGGAAGCGGGGCCGGAATAATTGTCCAAACGTCAGCAGGTAATATATTCGAGTATGCTCTCCGCTTCGATTTCCAGACCACCAATAATGGAGCCGAGTACGAGGCGGCCATCAACAGACTCTGATTGGCTCGAGCCCTAGGAGCAAAAGTGGTATAGCTACTCAGTGATTCCAGCCTCGTCGTCCACCAATTAAACGGAAATTTCGAGGCCCGCGAAGAATCGATGCAAAGTTACATGCAAGTCGCTAAAGCAGAGCTCGCCAAGTTCAAACGCGTTGAAATCCATCATGTGCCAAGGTTGAAGATCCCATCGAGCCGAAGCCATGTCGTAACTCGCATCATCCTCCCCTGCGGGACTCGGTCGGACCGTGTTTGTACAACGTCTGCTACACCCTAGCGGGTTGGAGCAAGAGCTACTAAATCTCGACCAAGAAATCACATGGATGGATCCCATAATCCATTACCTGAACACAGGAGAGAAGCCAACCGACCCAGTGGAGGCAATAAAGCTGGAACGGAAGGCCTACCAATTCGTCCTGTTAGATGGTTCATTGTACAAAAGGCGGTGGATCAGGTATGACATCTTCCCCTACTTTAAATGTTTAGCTCCGCAGCAAGCGCACTACGTGATCCAAGAGATCCACGAGGATGATTGCAAAAACCATTGCGGGGGAAATCCATAGCTTTGAAGGCCATGAGACAAGGATATTTTTGGCCAACGATATTCAAGGATGCCGTCGAATATGCTCAAAGAAGCTAGACCTGTCAAAAGTTCTCAAAGATCAGCTCGGCCCCTCAACGGATCTGATCCCCATCATTAGTCCGATACCTTTCGCCAAGTGGGGCTAGACCTCCTTGGTCCATTCAAACAAGCAAGTGGGCAATAGAAGTACCTAATAGTGGCGATCGACTATTTTACAAAGTAGATCGAAGCAGAACCATGTCCCGGATCACCTAGAAGGAAGCTCGAAGCTTCGTCTGGAAGTCTATCGTCTGTCTTTTTGACATCCCACAATCCATTGTGACGGACAATGGGACACAATTCGACAGCGCCGGCTTCAGTGACTTCTGCTTAGAACTGAAGATCAAGTTGCACTTCGGCTCTGTCGCCCATCCCCAGTCAAATGGATTGGGATTGGCAGAAGCAACCAACAAAAGCATCTTCGGGCCCCTTCGAAAGAGAATAACTGGGCTCGAAGGGACCAGGCCGGATGAAATCTCCGGTATACTATGGTCGTACAGGACGACCCACAAGACCTCGACGGGAGGAAACGCCATTCATACTGGCCTATGGATGCGAAGCCGTCGTTCCAGTGGAAGTCAATGAGCGACCGCTTCGTCTCCAATACTATGATGAAGAAAGAAATTCAGACGGCCTCGGGCTCAACCTACAACTGGTGGATGAGGTCCGCGAACAGGCTCTAGTGACCCTCATCGAACAAAAGGGATGTATGGCCGGCTATTTCAACAAAAGGGTTCACGTACACAGCTTTCATGTAGGCGACTTAGTACTACGCAAGACTATTTTCACTCCCGAGATTCTCAAGCAAGGGAAGCTCGCTGCGAAATGGAAATGACCTTACACAGTGATCGATGTACTCAGTCCTGCCACCTACTGACTCGCTACATTAGATGTGAGAGAGAGCTTCCTCATCCTTGGAACGCTGAGCACTTGTGGAAGTATTATCAATGATTGTACCAGTAGTGGTAAATTATGGAAATATATCTTCATCTTTTGTCTTATGCCTGTCCATAATGAATACAAAGTTGATCGTCCTTCTATATTTGTCCAACAATTCTTCTAACCATGATGCTCGTCGGCCGTAAGACGAAGGGGCCTCGCCCCTTGCCACCGAACGACCCCTATCGTCGGTCATAAATCGAAGGGGCCTCGGCCCTCGCCACCAAACGACCCCTGTCGTCAACCGTAAGTCGAAGGGATTCCCCCTCGCCACTGAACGACCCATGATGCTCGTCGGCCGTAAGTTGAAGTGGCCTCACCCCTCGGCACCGAATGACCCCAATCATTGGTCGTAAGTCGAAGGGGCCTCACCCCTCACCACCGAACGACCCCTGTCGTCAGCCATAAGTCAAAGGGATTCCCCCTCGCCAATGAATGACCCACGATGCTCGTCAGCCGTAAGTCGAAGGGGCCTCGTCCACACCACCAAACGACCCCTGTGGTCAGTCGTATACTGAAGGGATTCCCCCTCGCTACCGAAAGACCTACGATGCTTGTAAGTCGAAGGGGTCTCGCCTCTCACCACTAAACGACCCTTGTCATTGGCTAAGAGCCGAGGCATTACCCCTCGCTACTAAGCGAAATGTGATTTATGGTTTAAAGTATTGTGTTCAATCTGTTGAATGCGCCTAACCTACAAACGACTAAACTTGTCTTCAGTTTCTAATCCATCAAAAGTTAAAGTCGTCGAGGGGGTCATACACACGCACATAGAGTCGAGGGAGGTCGGTGCCGAGTCTCGGTCCATTCCAGAATCACCACTTCATCGGCTTTTGTTAGTCATATCTACAGTCAACGGATATAATTATCGTGAGTGGTGGAGATAAAGACATAGAGTCGAGATACATTACCCGGGCTCCACAGAATGATCTTTAACGTGTGATCATCCAACAAATACTGAGTCGATCTTTCTTGCCCTGATCGACCCAAAAGGAGCTTCACTGCCTGATGTGTCCATATTTTACATGTTTTTATCGCATCATTTCATTTCAGATTCGCCTCCAAACTCCATATTTTCATATATTATCCCGCTTCTAACGCTATGTTCGAGTTTTGCATAGTTTTTTGTTTTTCAGAAGTTTTGGAGCGAATTGGAGCTATTTTAAGATATGGACAAATCCGGCACGTCCGAGACATCATTGGCAAGGCTCCATGGGAGTTCGCCGAGGTATGGAAGAAGATCGGAGGAGAGGAGGAGAAAATAATGAGCGATGGCAAAGTTCAGCTCAGTTTCCTAGGTGACTCGACCGAGTAGTATCAGCTACTTGGCCGAGCTAACACACAGAAATCACACAGGAAACAGCCTTACCCTACTCGACCGAGCAGACAGCCGGCTCGACTCGAGTCATACTAAACAGATGAAGATTTTGAGCTTTTCTCCAAGGCATCCTAGCTCGACCGAGCAGCAAAGTAACTCGACCGAGCAGCAAAGTAACTCGACCGAGCCGCTCACCTATTCGACCCAAGTCGTTAAGAAACAGAGCAACGTTTTGGAGGAAGTTTGATCTACTGTATACGACCGAGTAGGGGGCTACTCGACCGAGTAGCCCATGTCACCCAAAAGTAGAAGCAGCAGCAAGCAGAGCCTGAAGCCGACTCGACCGAGTAGGCTCCGCTACTCGGTCGAGTAGCGCGATGCAACTAGCCTAGTTGGTGGGCCTAAGTGCCCAGATTTTCTGAGATTTTTTCGGATTTCTACCATATGTATTTAAGCACGTTTTAACTCTATTTTCAGAGCGCAAATTTGGAAAAGCTTTTAGTTTAGTTTTAATTAGGTTTTTGAGAGTTTGTTCCGTCGCTATTTTTGTGAAGCAAAGCTTGGATTTTTATTGTTATTTCGCGCAAGGAATCTTAATTTCTTAATTCTCTTTGGATTGCTATTGCTCCACAACGTGTTGGTGACAACTTTCTAAACTCTCGATTGATTTTGATGTTTTTTTGCCATGATGAATTACATTACATCTATTGAACCTTTTGTTGTTATCTCTATGATGCGTAAGTAATTATATCTATGGCTAATGGATTAGCTCATGGATTTTAGGATTTAGATGCAAAGTTACGATTTTTAGGTTGCGTTGGTATAAAAGGGACGTATTTTGGTTGATCTTGAAAAGTTTGTAAGAGTCGTACTGAGATCGTGCCCATGATCGATGGAATCGATTAGCTTAAGGAGTATAATATAGGCTTAATTAGGGAGTTAGTGGATTCAATTGGGACTCGTGACCAAGCCCGCCTCGTGTATTGATGGGATCCACCGACGAACTACATTACTAATTGGCAGCTACCACCACTGCGTCAATGAGAGACACCAAAATACATCGAAGCTCTAACCCACGAGAGTGGTGTGAGCTGAGATCATTCTGTCCATGAGAGTGGCATGAATATTGTCGATTCTTAATGCACGTGTCGTGTGCGCCTGTCGCGAGAGCGAGGTTAATGTGATACGTTAGATTCATGGTGCTTAGAGCCATGAATTCCACATCTTAAATGCGACAATCCCTAATAACACCAATGCAACGTAAGAGTCTTAACCAAGCATCGACGTCCGACGATCCTAGTGGTGAGTCCTAAAGCCCTAGTCTTTATTAATTGTTCACAATCCTAAACAAACAATCTCTTGAAACCGACTGCTACTTAAATTCTGAGATTTGAAAATAGTCCAAGACAATAACATCTCTACCTTTCCTGTGGGATCGATATCTTTTATACTATTACTTGACACCGTACGCTTGCGTAAAATGCCGGGAATTCACATTTAGGATACATCTAGCACTTGGCATTCGTGCCATTGCTAGGTGGCTTCTAGGTGTTAGTTTCAGGACCATCAAGTTTTTGGCGACGTTGCTGGGGAAGGTAATAATGTTACTTGGATTATTTTTCTATTGAAGAATTTGTTAGTAAATCCTATCATCTCTTATCTTTCCATACTTTTTATTCTTTTATTACTTTGCTACTGACGGTATTTTTCTGAGTTCTTGTTGTGCATGAATACTCGCCTTGGGAGACTTGACAAAGAATTATTATTTGACACCGAGATCGAAAAGACTGCAAGAAGGCTCAGAGTAGAGAAAAGGAGTCAGACTACGATAGATCCAATGGCAAAGGGTAATGCTTCTCCTCCATGCAAAGGGTCCATTCTGGACTATATAAAGCCAAATTTTATTTGTGCTTCTTCCATCTTGAGGCCACAGCTGGCGACAGGAAGTTTTGAGCTGAAGACTGGGTTGATAAATCTCATGCAGCAGGACCCCTTTCCTGGGCATCCTCATGAAAACCCAACCCACCACATAGACACATTCTTGGCGAAGTGCGACACATTCCATGTCAAGGACGTGAGAGAAGATGCTATCAAGCTCAGATTATTCCCATTCACTCTTAGAGACAAGACTTCTTATTGATTGTGAGCGCATCCTTCTAATACCTTCACGACTTGGGAGCAGTTGGCTACCGCCTTTGTGAACAAGATCTATCCACCGTCCAAAACGGTGAGGATTCAAGGAGCGATCTCAAATTTTAAAAAACTTCCTCATGAGTCATTGTATGAGGCTTGTGAGAGATTTAAAGACCTGCAGCATCAATGCACACACCATGGAGTCGTGGAGTGGGATCTTGTTCAGAGCTTCTATAATGTACTCCAACCAAGCACGAAGATGATTATCGATGCCTCCGCTCAAGGAGCTCTCATGTATAAGCCATCTGATGAAGCTTTATCTTTGCTGGAACAAATGGCCGCAAATACTCAACAGTGGGGCAATAAACGCTCATCTACTAAAGGCCCCGAGGTAAAAATCGCTACCCATCTTGATAGTCATATTGAAACTCTTTGCAAGCAGGTAGCGAGAATTGAACAGAGGTTGGACGATATTCCAACCATTTCTAAAGCTCCAGCTTATCCCACACATGAAGACTATGCGGAGCAAGGCTATGCTCCTAATGACAGACCCTATGATGGAGCAGACATTCAAGCTGAGCTTGAACACTTTGTAGCTGGAGAGGGGAGGAATCAATGACAACATCCGGTGGTGAGAAATCATCCCGGATTTCTTATGGGAACCCCAATGGAGGATTGCAACCTCCTCAGCAGCAGAGACCACCACCTCCTCAGCAAAAAGGGGCACCTCTGCAATAATTTGGGTTTAGGCCATCTGGGCCTTACAGACCACCGGGGTACAATTACCGTCAACACCAACAATATGCACCGGCAGATCCAAAACCCAATCTCGAGGCAACATTGGACACTTTCAAGAGTGGGCAATCCCAGATAAATGCAGAGAATTTCGCTCGTTTCAAGTCTATCAACGATTCCATCGATGAGCTCAAAGGCCAAATGTCCCAATTCATGAAGATGCAAGGGAGATTGCCCTCTCAGTCGGAGCCCAATCCTAGGGCCCAAGCAAATGCAGTGGTCGCAGTTATCACGAGAGGAGGAAAGACTACCGACACTGTCATGGTGCCGATTTCTAGCAATATGAGCCGAAAGTTGTCTACTCAAGTTCAAGATGAAGATATTTCTGTTGAAAAGGACATGGAAAAGGCCACAGAGGATCCCAAGGTTATTGAAGAGAGGGAGGCTTCACCTTCTACCTCACATACTATCATTACGGCACCGGATGCTACTACTACTTCCAACAAATCTATTCCAAAGGATGTCGCAAGAGGCAAGGCAAGTCGACCCCCACCTCCATATCCTCAAAGGCTGGCACTAGCAAAGATGGAGAAGAAATATGTAAAGTTCTCCGACCTCCTCAAAGGTATCCAACTGAACATCCCCTTTATGGACACTATCACAGAAATCCCCACATACGCTAAGTTCTTGAAGGTCTTATTACGGGGAAGCGTAAATAAGAAGATGTGAAGCTCTTGGATAACTGCACCTCAGTCATTAAGAACCATCTACCGAAGAAGTTACCGAATCCTGGAAGTTTCACGTTGCCGTGCTCCATTAGCGGCACCCCTATTAGTAGAGCATTGATCGATTTGGGAGTGAGCATTAGTCTAATGCCGCTCTCTACCTTTAAGAGGCTAAACACTGGGACGGAATTTGAGCCTACCGATATGAGCATTCAATTGGTGGATCAATCTATTACTTATCCGGTAGGCATCGCACGCGACATCATCCTACAAATACTGCCCGAGCTATACGTGCCGATGATTTTATGATTATGGACATTCCGGAGAAAGGTAGTTTGCAAATCTTTTTGGGTCGTCCATTCATGGTGACGGCTGGAGTCTTGATTGACGTCTATGAGGGGACGTTATCTCTGAACGTGGGAAATACTGATGTCCAATTCCACTTGCAAAAGCCTATGAGGGAATACCCACCGCCGGAAAACGCTAACTACCTATGAACATACCATGGATAAGATTTCCAAAGATCCAATGAAGATGAGCTTGGACGATGACAGTGACGTCGAATACAACAAGGTGGTACTGCCTATCTACGAGTTCTTGACGAAGAGCCTCCAGACATACACTTGCACCATCAAGAACCGGAGGTTACTATCCTATTGGCTGCTGAGGGCCGACATGAAGAGACGCACCAAATACCACCACACGGGGTCATTGGAAAGCATGACGGGCATATTTCATATGCGCCCAACATCATTCGTTGAAAATCTTGAAAGAGTCGAGCTTACGACTTAAAACAAGCGCTTATCGGGAGGCAACCCGATTTTCTTTCCCTTAGTTTTCGTTTTTCTTTTTGTTTCTCTTTTCTTATTCAAAAACCAAATAAATATGTTTTTAATTCTAAGAAAATACAAAAACACAAAAATCTGATGAGTTCTTCCTTCTACAGGTCGAACAATGAGGAGACCGTGTGTAACGATGAAATAAAGGAGAATGAACCAAGGGAAAAGCACCTTAGAGCAATGCAAGATTGGGGAAAGAGTTCCAGGTGACTCGACTGAGTAGCTACCCTACTCGACCGAGCTGCAGAGAATTGGAGAAAGAAGGCAAAAACATGCTCTGGAAGTTAAACTCAACTCGACCGAGTAGCACCCTACTCGGTCGAGCTACAGTCAGAGCTGCAGAAAGCTGAGGAACAAGCAAAAAATGGCTCTGGAAATTAATTGCGACTCGACCGATTAGCACCATACTCGATCGAGCTACAGGCAGAGCCCAAAAATGTCAAAAAAGAGCACTCTGTTTCTAATTCGACTCGATCGAGTAGCTATCCTACTCGGTCGAGCTGCAGGGAGAGTCACAAAAGTGCAAAAAGGGCGCTCTAGAAAGCTTAATGGACTCGACCGAGTAGCTATCCTACTCAGCCGAGCTGTAAGGAGAGCAAAAGAGAGCTGAAAACAACACTCTGTTTCAATTCAGCTCGATCGAGCTGAGTAAGCAGCTCAGTCGAGTACTAAGGCATAATTTTTGAACATAAATTCTCATATTTTTATTATCTTTTATTACTCGATCGAGCAGCTATCACTGCTCGACCAGGGCCCACCACTTAACCGAGCTCGACTCGGTTCATATTAATTTGAAATCAACTCGATCCATCCCTAATCCTAATCGAAATCTGCCCCCCAGCTCCCCTAACCCCGTCCCTATCTCGACTCGACCCAACTCCGACGCCGTCGCCGTCGTGCTCCGCTCGAGTGCTGTCGCCCGCCGCCGCCCGGTCCGCTTCTTCCCTCCATCTCTCTCTCTCTCTCTCTCTCTCTCTCTCTCTCTATATCTCTCTCTCTCTCTCTCTCTCTCTCTCTCTCTCTCTCTCTCTCTCTCTCCACCCCAAATCCCTCCCTGATGCCCTAGCTCTGGCGTCTCGCCGGAGCAGCACTGCCGGCACCGGCGGTGCATCCAATCATCCCCATACCTCTCTCCCCTACCCCCTATCTCTCCCCCTCCCTTTCTTTCCCCCAAACCCCCCGCAGCCTCCCGTTGCTCCGGCGCCTCGCCGGAGCTGTGTGTGTACCGCCTGAGCAGCCGCCCGAGCACACACTGTGCTCGGGCCGAGCAACCCACACCTCCCCCATCATCCCCTTCTCTCATCCTCCTCATCTCCCCCAATTATGAACCCCAACCCTAATTCTTTCAATTTTGATCTCCAACCACGATTAAATTTTGAACTTGCCTAATATTATCTTCATACCTTATTGCAAGTACACTTGGAGCTTCTTCGCAGATTCGAGAAGCTCAGTTTGGACCAGCTTGGGGGATCTCTTGGAGGGTTCGCACGTGTGCAAATCACTTTTGCATTCGTTGCGACGCTTGGATATCGGTATACCCTTCCCATTTTTATTTTTCATACCGTATCTAGCTATCTGCACCATTCGAATGATGCCTACATGCCTTAGGCCAAGGAAGCCTCCACCGGCAAAGAGGAAGGCCACCTCTGGTGCCTCCTCTTCTCGGCCAGCACGACGCCCATGGCATTCACCTTCACCCACACCCGAGCCGTACTTAGATGATTCATCGTTCTCGTCCGACTTGTTACGATCCACTACACCTGTGCCTCTAGCCATAGAGGCCCCACACACCACCGACACTACCACTCCACCCATCCCCACTACTGCTCCTCTATCCCGTCCAGTTCCACCACTATCCACCCTGAGGACATACGATATCATCTTCAGGGACGATGCTCACCACAAGCGTTTCGTCGCCATATCCCACCGCACGATCGTCCCCACCCGCCTCGCTCACATCCCCACCCTCCAGCACCTTGACTCGTATATGGTGTCCACAAGCTTTACCAGGTCATAGGGTTTGACCACCTCCTCGCCATCCATGCACGTACATACACACGCCTAACCCTTGAGGCACTGAGCTCTATTGTCGTCACCCCATCAGGTGATGGCATTAGCTTCTGGCTTCTTGACCACGACGTAGTGGTCACGCACGCCATAATCTGCGCCCACTTCCACTTTCCTGCCATCCCCGACCGCACCCTCAACTTCTCCCCAGACTTCGAGCCCACCACGTTCGATGCCGAGCAGTTTTGGCATTGCATCATTGGTCTGCGAGGATATCGCCCTAGTAGGGCGAAATCCTCATGTATCATCCACCCATGTCTTCGCTACGCCCAGTGCCACCTCGTCATCACCCTCTTTTTCAGGCCATAGGTCAGGACATTCTCCCTGTCTGAGCTTTCCCATCTTATGGGGATGACTCGACTTCTGCGCTTCCACCCCGACGGTACCCTCCACCCCTTCCTACTCTCCGATGCAGCGCACTGGCTATGTCATCTCCTCCATCAGACCACCCACACAGCCACCGATATCTACTGCGACAGATTTTTCAACATTTTCACCCAGATGCTCGGCCTTGCCCTTCCTACACGTCTAGTGATTCCCATCGGGCTACACGCTTGATGATGGATGTGCTTACCCACATGTCCATCATCAGGCCGCACGGTGTGCATCACTGGATTTACCTTCTAGGCACCCACCGCGAGCAGTACCTCTACCTGCCCCACCCCGACCTCACCCATGTCGCCCCAGTCATGCTTGACTGGCCCCCCGGCATTTTTCCTACCCCCCCATCCACGTCCTTGAGCCACCCAGAGCACCAGTCGCCGACGACATTGACGACTGGGTGCTCAGCTCTGACGAGGATGAGCTGACATTGTTGCCCTCATGGCAGCCCAGTCAGCACAGCATGCACATCCACCCCCACCTAGAAGCACTTCTGTTACCACTTCTGTCAGTGCTCCCACCACCACCACCACCACCGTAGAGACCTCGGGGACTGTCCACACATTTACCCCGGAGATCGCCACCTCTGTCTCTGTCGTGCCTGAACCTGAGGGCACGGTTGTTTCTATCGCTCTTGATTTCACTTTCTCCACCCCTTTGGAGCCAGCCAATTCTTTCGCCTCTGAGCCTACTGATTCACCTATTTCAAAGCCCGTCGCTACCAGCACACTTTCCATACATGTGGACCTCCTCACTTCCCTTCCTACCATTGTAGGGTCCATAGTTTCTCTATCTGGCACCACTTCTGCATCAGCATCAGCAGTTTTCTCTGAGAGCACCGTTGTATCTGTCACCACTTCTGTTGCCACGACGTCTCCCATTTTGATGATGATGCTACTTCTGTCTCTGCACCGGATCTCGGATCCTTTCCACTAACTTCTTCTTCCTCCAAGATCCCTGCTAGACCACCCTCCCCTGACTTTTAGTTCAGACCCTGGGTATCACTTTCCTGTGGGCACCCCACGAGGGTGGTTTCTAGCAGTTCACGACCATCTCTTAGCTCCCGCACCACGGACGCACGTCTTTCTGCGATGGAGACCGAGGCTGTCACCCTGAGGTGTGCTTTCGACACCCTCGCGACCTCGCTCTCCTCTTTTCAGCAGTCCATGGAGCGGGACCTCACTGTTATTCTTGATATCCCTAGGCATCAACGTGCACCCACTGTCATACTTGCACCTGTCCCTCCTCCCAGGCTAGACCCTATCCCTTCAGCAACTTCCACGCCGCTTAATGTGCCCCACTCTCAGGCTTCTGCAGTGCCTATCACTTCTTCCGTTGAGTCGTTTGCACCGCAGCTGGAGACTTCTCTTGTCAACACACATGTTCTCACACTTGTCGACACTCCAGCTGTTGCACCTTTGTCTGAGCATGTCGTCTCTTCCGTTGCCTCACCGACGACACACCTGTCGAGCCTTCACCTTTTGTACCCGATGTTCCTATCTCTTGTTCCCAGCAATCGGACCCATCATCATCCACTCAGGGTGATGCCGCTGCTTTATCTTTACACTATTTTTGCTCCTGTCACCCCTTATTTATTTTCTTGCATATCTGTCTTTTCGGGGCCCTGTACTTGCATAGCTTGGGGGATGACCTTTTTGCACCGCATGTATATTTTCCATTATTCTGCATTTGCATATATTCCACCTGCATCATTTCATCATTTGCATCATATGCCTGCATGTTCACATTTTTGTATTTTAGGCATTAGGTCATGCATTTCTTCTTTTATTTGCATATTTTCACTTTTATTTTAGTATTTTCCTTTTATTTACCACCCGCCCACCCTAGCATCATTTTCTCTTCTTGCCAGCGTGTTCTCAGCAGTGAGGACACTGCTGTGTTTAGCTTGGGAGATGAGCGCTATCGCTTTTATTTTCATTTTTTTCATTTTCTTCCATTTTACACCTTTTTATTTTTATTTTTCACCACTTTTTCACTGTTTCATTTTTAGCATCATATTTTCCATATTTGGTATGCTTGCATGCTTGCTTTTATTTTACTTTCTCCGCCTGTCTTTCCCCTTTTGCTAGATATATTCCGAATGATGATATCTCTCTTAGCTTTAGTAGCTATCACGATGCTATTACTTTTGCCATGATATTTAGAGTATTTCAGTGTCTTACTATTCATATGCTTGCATATATATTCTGTTGACGATCTCTCTATATGAATGCATGAAATGAATTAAAACTGAATGTATGAAGTAGTATTTAGTATACTCATGTTGGATATGCACCAAGATTCATGTATCAGTAGAATACTTGAAGCATCTACCTTGTTATCTTTTTCACTTCTTATTGCATGCCTGCTATTATTATGTGCCTTACCGCATGACTTCATTATTCGTTGAAATGAATGAAAATATCTGTGCTTGCTTATGAGTTTAGTTGGAGTATTATCCTATTGAACCATTGGGCACATCTTATGAGTGAACCGAGTGATTTTATTATTTCATTTTTCACATATCTTATTATTCTCTACATGTCACTTGGGTTCACCCCCTTTGTAGCTACCTATACCGCATCCTATTCCCAAAAATCCCAAAAGAAAAAGTTAGCTTCAAAGAGCCCCAAAAAGCCAAAAGGAGTCAAAAGATATATGTATATCCTATTGCTCCTACAAAAAGAAAAAAAAGAGAGTTCAAAAAGAAAAAGAAAAATATTTCCTATATCTTACTACTTGGAGCTACACAAATACTTGGGAAAAAGCCATAAAAATTCCTTTATTAATCCTTAGATGTGATGCCTTAAGCTAAGCTTGGGGGTTGGTGAATCCATTTGATTATAAGAGTGAGTACGCCATTAGAGTGGAGTTATGCACATTTGGGGATGTTTGATAATGCTCAGACTTTGCGAAATATATTAGCTATGGAGATTTTTCATGATTTGAGATGAATATATGAATGCCATGATCCTTATTCTATTCTATGTTGCATGCTTGATATGACTCTTATATGCTTCACTTATTTCTATTGATTGAAAAGTGTGTCGCCAACATGTTTATACTAAACTCTATGAATTGCATGATGCGGATAAGAATTGATTGCCTGAATTTAGAAAATCCCTTTCTTTGTTCTTAAATACTTACAAGTAATATGTCTAGCTAAGATATGAAATTCTTATTAGCATGTGATCTATTTCCGAAGTATTGTGATATGTTGCTATGGCTTGAGATCTGACCGAATACTCTAGCACTTTCCTCCATCTTCTATTCTTTTTCTATTTTTTATTTTTATCGCCCGGTGAGCCTCGTATTTGTCTTCCTTGAGGACGAATTAGAGGTAAGCTTGGGGGGATTTTGATGTGTCCATATTTTACATGTTTTTATCGCATCATTTCATATCATATTCGCCTCCAAACTCCATATTTTCATATATTATCGCGCTCCTAACGCCATATTCGAGTTTTGCATAGCTTTTTTGTACTTTCAGGAGTTTTGGAGCGAATTGGAGCTACTTTGAGACATGGACAGCACGTCCGAGACGTCATTGGCAAGGCTCCATGTGAGTTCTTCGAGGTATGGAAGAAGATCGGAGGAGAGGAGGAGAATAGAACGAGAGATTAGCTCAGTTTTCCAGGTGACTCGATCGAGTAGCATCAGCTACTCAACCGAGCTGACACTCAAAAATCACACAGGAAACGGTCTTACCCTGCTCGAGTGAGCATACAGTCGACTCGACCCGAGTCGCACCAAACAGATGAAGATTTTGAGCTTTTCTCCAAGGCACCCTAGCTCGACCGAGCAGCAAAACAACTCGATCGAGCATCTCACCTACTCGACTCGAGCCGTCAAGAAACAGAGCAGTGTTTTGGAGGAAGTTCTGATCTATTGTAGCTTAACTGAGTAAGGGCTACTCGACCGAGTAGCCCATGTCACCCAGAAGCAGAAGCAGCAGCGAGCAGAGCCTGAAGCTGACTCGACCGAGCACGCTCCGCTACTCGGTCGAGTAGTACGACGTGATCAGCCTAATTGACGGGCCCAAGTGCCCAGATTGTCTGAGATTTTTTGGGATTTTCTACCCTATGTATTTAAGCATGTTTTTAGCTCTATTTTCAGAGAGCAACTTTGGAAAATCTTTTAGTTTATTTTTAATTAGGTTTTCTAGAGTTTGTGCCGTCGCTATTTTTGTGAAGCAAGGCTTGGATTTTTATTGTTATTTCACGCAAGGAATCTTAATTTCTTAATTCTCTTTGGATTGCTATTGCTCCACGACGTGTTGGTAATAACTTTCTTAACTCTCTGTTGATTTTGATGTTTTATATTGCCATGATGAATTACATTGCATATATTGAATCTTTTGTTGTTATCTCTATGATGCATGAGTAGTTCTATCTAGGGCTAATGGATTAGCCCATGGATTTTAGGATTTAGATGCAAAGTTAGGATTTTTAGGTTGCGTTGGTATAAAAGTGACGTATTTTGGTTGATCTTGCAAATTTTGTAGGACAACTCATATTAAGATCGTGCCTACGGTCTGTGGAATTGATTGGCTTAAAGAGTATCATATATGCTTAATTAGGGAGTTAGTGGATTCAACTGGGACTCGTGACCATGCTCAGCTCGTGCCTTGATGGGATCCACCGACGAACTACATTACTAATTGACGGCTACCGCCACTGCGTCAATGAGAGCCACCAAAATACATCGAAGCTCTAACCTACGAGAGTGGCGTGAGCTGAGATCATTCTATCGAGAGTGGCATGAATATTGTCGATCTTAATGCACGTGTCGTGTGCGCCTGTCACGAGAGCAGGGTTAATGCGATACGTTAGATACATGGTGCTTAGAGCCATAAATTCCACATCTTAGATGCGACAATCCCTAATAATGCCAATGCAACGTAAGAGTCTTAACCAAGCATCGACGTCTGACGATCCCAGTGGTGAGTCCTAAAGTCCTAGTCTTTATTAATTGTTCACAATCCTAAACAAACAATCTCTTAAAACCGACTGCTACGTAAATTCTGAGATTTGAAAATAGTCCAAGACAATAACATCTCTACCTTCCATGTGGGATCGATATCTTTTATACTATTACTTGACACAGTATGCTTGCGTAAAGTATCGGGAATTCGCATTTGGGATACATCTAGCACTTGGCGTTCGTGCCATTGCTAGGTGGCTTCTAGGTGTTAGTTTCAGGACCGTCACTGCCTCAGCCTCGCCTGGCGACAATCTGGCTCTGACCTCCCCGATGATAACCGGGTCTCCTCCTTAAGCTCAGGATTTGGAGAACTCCAACCATTGAGCAACGGTCCCAGATCAGGAAGGACGACAAACACAAAAGTATCCTTCCACCCATGGTCGGAAATTGGAAGGTCGTATATGAGCCTCGTTCTCGGGCGAGCAGCAATGTGGTACTACACTCGGTAAGGGTTGGTTATTATCATGAAGAAGTACCTAAATAGCCCAAGGGTCGTATGAACCCCATAGAGCTCACATAATTCGATGAAGCCAACTAGGGGAGGGAAAGCCTGAGGAGCGAGTCTACAGATGGAAAGCTCTGAAGAGCACAGAACTTCTACAATGAAGGGATGAAGGGGGAACCAGAGTCCTAGGTGAAAAGCTGTAAGATACACCCCCACCTCGTTCTTCCGACTCTCTCATCCGAATTAGTCACTCTAACCCTAAAAGGATGACAAAAACAACCTCGCCAGACCTCAACAGTCAGATCAAGGGAAAACCTAGGGGCCATCTCTAAGATAACTTCAGTGACATTTGAGCTCCGATCACACCGACGAATGGGAAGGTCTGGTGCAATCCAAACTCTTTTCCCCTTCCCAGGAACTTCCACGCATCGCGGGGGCCGAAGGCACGCCATAAGCTCCTTGTAGGTCGGCTCCTTCATTACGATCAGGGCAAACATACCTGATGGATCTAAAGAAAGCCAAAATCGGTCAGGAGGGAATACCTTAAGAGAAGGAAGCGATCTTCGTGAAGGCAACGCTGGAAGCAGGAGGTCTTCGGGAAGGCAACACTTGAAGCAAGTTTCTGAAACGAGAAAGAAGGCGAAACGAATAGATCTCTTCTTCTTCCTCGTCTTCCTTCTTATACGAAGAAAATCAACCGACTAACGGTCGATGGGCGACACGTGTCTGAAGCCAGCCATAAGAAGCAGTAGAGATCTATTCAAAGATGAAATGGTTTTGGCGGCATAAATCTAATCAAATGTTTCGAGAACTAGGCGCATTTGAGGAGATTACTCATCATTCAGTTTCAATCAGCGCAGTTTCTGAGGCACGAATGATGGGGGCCATTGTTAGTGCATGGGTACAGACACTATTAGAGTATCTGCACACCTAACCCGTTTGATGCTTGTAGCCCATTACCTGTCAATCAGAGCGGTAGCCCATTACCCGTTTGATTCTTGTAAGAAAAAGAAATACTTAGCTTACATGCAATCAGAGGGGAACCACCTATAAATGGACAGAAGAACAAAGGTAAAGGGTTTCCAATTCCAAGGTACGAGGTATAAGACAGAACTCTACTTTTGCAGCTGATTTTTTTCTTATATATTCCAGCTTGCATCGTCAGTTGATGTGCGTTTATATTTTATATATTCACGCACGTCTTCTTCGTGATTTTCCGTTGTTTTACGTCGTTCCGTACCCTTTCTCTTGTGATTTTTAGTTTTCTTTCACTTCTTTGTGTTTTTGTGTAAATGCAGGAGATTGCCAGCATTGGGGAAGTATAAAGAAGATATCATGAGTCCCCGGAGCAACGGGAGGAGTCACGCGCTATCCAGAGGGCCAAACGACAAAGAAATCCATATTTCAGCCCTCAACCGATCGGGTGGACAGAGCCACCCGATTGGTTGATGCACGCGTATCCGACCCAGACAGGAGCTGAAGAGAAGAGCAGCTCACCCGATCAGTTCAGTGATCAGGTGAGATCGACAGAGCTCTCTGTCTTTTTGAGCTTAATTCCAACCGATCGGGTGATATCTCACCTGATCGGTTCATCTGAAGCAGAAGATCAATAATTCACGACCCGGTCATGCCACCCGCTCGCCTCAGTGCCTGGTTAAATCTTCTGAAGCCCGATGGCCAAAGCGACAAGCAGCCCACCCGATCGGTTGATGCTTCAGCCGATCGGGTGGCCTTTTCTTCCCCTTTCGTACACTGGTGTTGCATTCATTGAAGATCTGCTACCATTCTAGAGAGATTTTGGGTGATCTCTTATTTTTCTACGTCGGCATCGTCGTTAGCTTTCCAACGATAGGTTGCATGCCCAAATCTGATTTTTCTACATTTTTCTGAAATTTTTTGAGCGCAACTATGTGCTGAAAGTGGGTGCTGTCTGGATTTTCACTTCAACCGATCGGTTGGGTGTCCGGGTGGCCGATCGGTTGAGCCAATTTTCAGCAGTTTAGTCTCTGTTTATTTCCACCCGATCGGGTGAATTTCCACCCAATCGGGTGGGCCTGTTTTGGCATTTTTGCTGGGTTTTTGGACCCGAACCGTTGTGGTTTTGAGGGGCTTATAAATAGAAGATGGGGCACGAATTGAGGGAGGTTCTTCTCCCATTTTTCAGCAGTTTTTCTTCCCCTTTCATGGGAGCTTAGGTTAGTTTAGATTAGGGTTTCTCTCTTTCAATAATCTTGTAATGGATTGATGGATTCAAATGCAAGCTAAGTATTTCTTTTTCTTATTTTCCATTGTTTTGTGTTGTTTTCATTGTGCTTGATGGTGAATGTTTGTTTGTCATTTTTATTGCTTTCTATCATGTTCTTCACCATTGATTAGTTCTTGATGAACTCTAATATGGGTTAGAGTAGGATTAATGCTTGGGATTTACATTTGACTTGATTGCATGGTATGTGTTCGATGGAATGTGTCAATGAGGATTTCTAGCAATCTGAGTCCAATTCGCATGACAACACACTAGATGTGTTGGGGATTGGGGTACAGTGTCTTGTCCAGTCAAGATCTGCTTTGATGTATTGCTAGAAATCACATTCGACCTATTTGGCCATTAGGGTTACGCGGGGGCGTTTCATTGTCATTGGCGGGAGAAAGACTGCCTTTGACCGTTGGGCCAATGGGGAATAAACTTGGCGGTTGACTCCCTAGCCACAGCTCACGCCCCTAGCGTTGACATCGAGTCCTCGCGTGTGGAAACGGCTTGGATGAAATGTTCGAAGTTATCATTGTGGCCTTAATGCTCCCGGTTACGGAAGGTGTTAATGGACATGAGAATGCCCACCATCCGGAACCGGGTAGACCTAGCGTACTGGATATCGACCGGAATATCGGGCCCATGGGATGCTAGGTACTACCTTTAGGGGCAATGTCTCACCCTGGATCAAGTCGAATGCCAAGTGTTATGAGTGCTCTAGCCTGTGTTAGCCGGGATTCATTTCTTGTCTTTTTACTTCTTTCTTTTATTTCTTCACTTCTCACCCATATTATCCGCCTAGCTATCACACAACCTAGGCGAGGCTAGTAGCCATTCAAGCCATCCATCTCCCTGAGTTTGATAAATCCGCACCCTACACTAACTGTGCACTTGTGGTAAAACGACACAGCGCCCAACCCGTAAACGGGGCGCCGGTCAAGTTTTTGGCGCTGTTGCTGGGGAGGCGTTCAGTTTGATATTAGCTTAGCTTAGGTTCGTTAGACTACGCATAAAAACACAAAAAAAATTTAAAAAATATATTCAATAACCAAGAAATTTTTCCCCCACCATTATATTATCTTTTTGTTATTTTCTTGTACTATTGACGCTCCTCTCTAGTTTTCTTATTTTTGTTGTCCATGTATCTTTGGTATAACCATGTGGAGATCAAATTTCGATGCTTAGATGGGAGGATATGATTCTTATTCATTTGTGGTTTGTGAGACTTATGTGATGGCAGGGCACATGCATTATGATTGCCCATTTACGCTTGAGAGCCTCCCCCTACACCAAGGCCAATCATTTTCCTACAACCTTCGCCCAAACACCTCCCATCCATTTCCTAAACCTTATATCCCTCCACCAACACATGAAGAATCAAGCCTCGTGTCTCTCCTTGAAAGTGCCTTGTTTAACCAAGGCCAAATATTACAAAACTTGATGGTACCAATCACCGAGCCTACATCGAGGAGAGGGGATGAAGGAGAGGATATACCCACTTTCATGGTTGAGACCACCATCTCATCGGCCACCATAGACACATCTCATGCCGATACCCCATTTTTCCAACACTACCACTTGGATGGCGAAGCATTTTTTGATGATGCTAGTGAGGATGGGGAGATTTCTCTAGGATCTGTGGAAGAGACTTCTCATCTTGATTTGGATACCCCACATGAGTCCTACAAGAGCACCGAGGAGACCACAGAGCTTATGCATACTGACGAGGAGGATGTGCGTGAGGATGAGGACACCACGACCACAGATGAGGGGTCCGCTCGACATCCACCTCCACAGCCATCTCTGTCGCAGCTTCTTCCTTGGCCTGTGGTCAACCACGACGATGTCATTCAGGACAACGGGCAGATGGTGGAGTATGAGCATATCGTCGAGGAGAATGTGCATGAGGGCTTGGATACGATGGTCCACTTCATGGAGCCCGAGTCACATCTACCTCCACCGTCACTCTCCATTTCTTCTGCGGTTGAGCATCTACTTGAGTATATTGCCCCTATTCAGGGAGATTTTCATACTCACTCTCACTCCACATTTAAGTCTCGCTTTTCACATCCTATTCCTTTAGACTTGTATATTTTTGACACACCATATCTCTCGCAGGACACATGATCTACTTCCCTTGAGGTATGCTACAGTGCGTCACTACCTGGAGAGCCACTTCTCATGGAGAGCGAGATTTTGGTCGCCGCTAGTACAGAGGATAGCGACCCATTCTCAGGGAGTATTCGTCACCCTTTTATTATTTTCCCATCTTATGTTGACGATTATCTCTAGGATACATTTATTTTGGGAAAGGATTTCTTGCCATGGCTAATGCACATCATTCTTCAAGGTTACAGGTGGACACCTACGAGGGATGCTTGGAGGTGCATTGCTTGGGTCCATTACACATGTGGCACATCGCTTCTGGAGGAGCCATAGAAGGAGCAGTTAGAGCAGCTACATGTCCCACTCCAAATTCTGGATCCACCTATGCTCAGGCGTATCCTAATCTAGTAGTGTAGAAATTTACAGCTTTTTAGTTTAGATTAGAATAATCTCGTCTCCTCTCATTAGCGAGGGGAGCATATCTAGGGTTTGCTTTTACATCATAATAACCCATCATGTCGTGCCCTTCTATCATTTCACCCCCATCTTCTACCGAGAAGGACGAGGACAGTCCCTCTCCTGCATTTTGATTTCTTTCTTCTTCTTTTTCTTTTCGGATCCCCCTAGCATATTTCTGCATCACCATGATCATATCATATTGCTAGCATTGTCATGTCCAGCTTGGGGGAAATCGATTTTCATGTGTGTTGTCGTGTGATTCCGTTGTTGTGTGCATGTTTATATGTGTAGTGCAGATGTGCTTTTCTATCTTTTATTTTCTATGTTTCTTTTTCCTCCTTTTTATTTTTAAGTTTCGTCCGTGTGTTTTCTCGTTCTTCATTCTTTTGTGTCAGTGCGTATTTCCCCCAATTTTCATTGCCCTCCCGTATTCACTACTATTGCATTGAGGGCAATGCAAGTTTCAGCTTGGAGGAGTCGCACTTTGTGCGTCAGTTGTGTCTTTTTCTTCGTTTTTGAGTCGTTTTTATCGTGTTTTTCTTTTTCTTCTCATCTTTTTATCTCCCTCTCCTAGAGATGACCCCATATGATGAATTGCCACAAAACTACACACACACACCTAGCATAGCTACGATAATCACATTCACTAACCCTAGGAAGCTGAGTCCTATTACATTTCATGCATAGTGGATTCATTTTGCTTTTGTGTGAGTCGTGTGTCATGACTAGCTAGTTGGTGAGCTTCTACTTTGTGATGTTGATTTATATACCTATCCTTGGTTGACCCCTAGATTATCAAGCTTTGATTTGAATATGCGGCATTTGCTTCTACTGTGTGCTTCTATATGCATGGAATATATTTATATCGTATACTTCAATTCGCATGTGTCGGGATTCCACAAATAGGACTAGGACAACCCATTTAGCTTATGCTCTGATTTGCGTGAAATATCTCCTTTGCCCAAGTGTTTAGAACTCGATTTCCTTTTTATTTTACTTGGTGCAAATCCCCTCGTCGTGTACCGTTCTCCCACTTGGGAGAGTACACATGTATATATCCCAAAATCCCAAAAATCCAAAAAAGAGAGAAAAGAAAAACCGAAAAAAGAAAAGAAAAGAGAAAAGAAAAAAATATGTGTATAGCCAAAAATCCAAAAAAAAATAAAAATACCCAAAACCCAAAAAAAATTCTAGTGTGAATATTTTCCTACCTGCCGAGAATAAAGGGAATGCGAGAATTTGCACCGAGTGTTCTACTCTACATCTTCTCAACCTCCATCGTTTTTGAAAACACTCGGAATAAGAACTTTCTAGCTACTATCTAGGCGATAGTGTGGTGATTTCCTAGTCCCTAGCTGTGGAGTCCCCGATACATGATACGCTTCAATTCTCATACTTTTCTCATGCATGCTTGAGCTATATTTCACCGCTATTTTGAATCGAGTCGATATTTTGGTCTTTCCTTGGGTATATGTATATGGAGCTTTACTGCACAATGTAGATAGTGACACCGTCTGCTAGCACGACCACACTCACTCGCGCTTCACCGCTGGGCCCACGACACTTGTATGGACTCAAATTCCTTGGTTTAGTGTTTTGTTTTGTTGCATGTTTGCTTAGTGTGGCGTGTTTGATTTTGTTGGCTCTGACGGGCGATCTAGGATTTGTTTTCTCTTTCTGTTTCTCTCTCTCTATATTTTTCCCTCCAAGCTCCTACTCTCACTCGTCATCCTCGAGGACGAGGAAGGGTTCAGCTTGGGGATTTTGACGTGCGTTTATATTTTATATATTCACGCACGTCTTCTTCATGATTTTCCATTGTTTTCCGTCGTTCCGTACCCTTCTCTTGTGATTTTTAGCTTTCTTTCACATCTTTGTTTTTTTGTGTAAATGCAGGAGATTTCCAGCATTGGAGACGTATAAAGAAGATATCATGAGTCCCCGGAGCAACGGAAGGAGTCACACGCGATCCAGAGGGCCAAACGATGAAGAAATCCATATTTCAACCCTCAACCGATCGGGTGGACAGAGCCACTCGATCAGTTGATGCACGCGTATCCAACCCGGACAGGAGCAGGAGAGAAGAGCAGCTCACCCGATCGGTTCAGTGATCGGGCGAGATCGACAGAACTTTCTGTCTTTTGAGCTTAATTCCAACCGATCGGGTGATATCTCACCCGATCGGTTCATCTGAAGCTGAAAATTAATAATTCACGACCCGGTCACTCCACGCGCTCGCCTCAGCGCCCGGTTGAATCTACTGAAGCCCGATGGCCAAAGTGACAAGCAGCCCACCCGATCGGTTGATGCTTTAACCGATCGGGTGGCCTTTTCTTCCCCTTTCGTGCACTGCTGATGCATTCATTGAAGATCTTCTATCATTCCAGAGGGATTTTAGGTGATCTCTTATTTTTCTAGTGTCGGCATCGTTGTTAGCTTTCCAACGATAGGTCGCATTCCCAAATCCAATTTTTCTACTTTTTTCTGGAATTTTCTGAGCGCAGCTGTGTGCTGAAAGTGGGTGCTGTCTGGATTTTCACTTCAACCGATCGGTTGGGTGTCTGGGTAGCCGATTGGTTGAGCCAATTTTCAGCAGTTTAGTCTCTGTTTATTTCCACCCGATCGGGTGGGCCTGTTTTGGCAGTTTTGCTGGGTTTTTGGACCCGAACCGTTGTGGTTTTGAGGGGCTTATAAATAGAAGATGGGGCACGACTTGAGGGATGTTCTTCTCCCATTTTTCAGCAGTTTTTCTTCCCCTTTCATGGGAGCTTAGGTTAGTTTAGATTAGGGTTTCTCTCTTTCAATAATCTTGTAATGGATTGATGGATTCAAATGCAAGCTAAGTATTTCTTTTTCTTATTTTCCATTGTTTTGTGTTGTTTTCATTGTGCTTAATGGTGAATGTTTGTTTGTCATTTTTATTGCTTTCTATCATGTTCTTCACCATTGATTAGTTCTTGATGAACTCTAATATGGGTTAGAGTAGGATTCATGCTTGGGATTTACATTTGACTTGATTGCATGGTATGTGTTCGATGGAATGTGTCAATGAGGATTTCTAGCAATCTGAGTCCAATTCGCATGACAACACACTAGATGTGTTGGGGATTGGGGTACAGTGTCTTGTCCAGTCAAGATCCGCTTTGATGTATTGCTATAAATCACATTCGACCTATTTGACCATTAGGGTTACGCGGGGGCGTTTCCATGTCATTGGCAGGAGAAAGACCGCCTTTGACCGTCAGGTTAAGGGGGAATAAACTTGGCCGTTGACTCCCTAGCCACAGCTCACGCCCCTAGCGTTGACATCGAGTCCTCGTGCGTGGGAACGGCTTGGATGAAATGTTGGGAGTTATCATTATGGCATTAATCCTTCCGGTTGTGGAAGGTGTTAATGGACATGGGAATGCCCACCATCCGGAACCGGGTAGACCTAGCGTACTGGGCATCGACCGGAATATCGGGTCCATGGGACGCTAGGTACTACCTTTAGGGGCAATGTCTCACCCTCGGTCAAGTCGAATGTCAAGTGTCATGAGTGCTCTAGCTCGTGTTAGCGGGGATTCATTTCTTGTATTTTTTTACTTCTTTCTTTTATTTCTTCACTACTCACCCATAGTATCCACGTTGCTATCACACAACCTAGGCGAGGCTAGTAGCCATTGAAGCCATCCACCTCCCTGAGTTCGATAAACCCGTACCCTACACTAACCATGCACTTGCGGTAAAACGACACCGCACCCAAACCGTAAACGGGGCGTCGGTCACCAGTCCTGGGACGAACCTCCGTGGGTCGATCTCAGCTGCACCAAGCTCCCTCTCTTCATTATGTTTCCACACTAACTTAAGCATCGGAGGGGATTTGGGTCGGAACCCAGATCCAACCCCCCTAACGTGTCCATGTGGTGCAGATCGACGGTCATCATCCAGCGTGTAGGGTCGTTATCGAGCTCTCCAGCCTCGAACGATCGATGCATCTACTAATCGAAGATCGATCGAGCACTGCATCATCATCAACTACCATCATCCGACCCAGGTTCTACCAACCTAGGGTCCCACTTCATCTGGTAACGAGGCTTTGACTCAGCATGAAAAGTCTACGTCAGCTTGAAAACTGTCTCGGTCAATTTTGGCCTTAACAGTAACGTTTGAGCTTTTATGTCGCTTTATTGTCTCTGGTCCGAGCCGTAGATGATGAGATGTCAATCATTGAATGCCTTCATTGATGACGAACTTAATAGCTGGTATTGATGAGGAAGCCCAATGGTCAGCTCAGATGTCACCTTAAATGAATAGACGGTAGGCCTTACCCGATGGTCTTTGGCTATTGACTTGAAGCTGTGTGTGTTACTGGGCTTTTCCACTCAAATAATCAACTGGGTGTTCATTGAACGTTGGCCCAATGCAGTATTAATGGACCCCTTCTCACGAGCTTCACCGCATCAAAGTTGAGGTCGAGTAATGTGACATACATTAACTGGGCACAGCAGTCAAGGCATCACATTTAACTTTGGCCGTCAGAGCGCGCGAAACCCTAGAAATCTCATGCCAAGGGAGCACAGAACTCGAAGCCTCGTGTCATAAATCGGACGGCCAAGCTCACCTTTGGGGGATGTTGCTCAGGGCAAAAAAACCCATCTTCTGATTCCTAATAGTATTGTGCTCATTCTCACCTTTGCTTTTCTGCTTCTCCGATCAAATCGTCACCGTCTGTATAAGGTAGCATCCTTTTTTGTTCATGCCCCTTCATTCTTTTTCTTCTTTAAACACTGAATTTGCATAGTTGTGGGCTGAAATGGAGAGGGATGAGATTGCTTTGGAGCCTACTGATGTGTCCATGTTTTCTAAACATTTATCGCATCATTACATATCATTTTGGTCGCTCGAAACTTGTTTTTATCACTTTGTCGATCGTTTATTGTAATATATGATTTTCGAAGCTTTTGTTTCATTTTCAAGAGTTTTAAGGCGATTTGGAGCAAAACAGAGCTATGGACACATCCGAGATAGTCGAAACATCAATGGCATGGCTTGCTAGGTGCGTGACATGGTGGAGAAGAAGATTCGAGTAGAAGAAGATGACTGAAGGAGAAAAGAAGCAAAGAGTTAGAGCTGCGCCCCCATCAGCATTTCCAGTCTACTTGGACTGAGTGGATTTTCCTACTCTGTCCGAGTAGGTATAATGAAACTTTGATGAAGTTGAAGACTTAGCAGCTAATTGAGCGAAAAGAGCACTCGGACCTGATGGGTTTTCTAGGTCTTTAGGGCCATACAATCGACGTCTGGCCTAAGTCGTACGGACGACGAGATCGAATTATTCAGCGACAAAATCAACTTAAATCTATTTTAAGTCTAGCCCAAAAGAGAACAAATCATATACAGAATCTCTACTATCACAGAAGTGGGTCCGACCAATCCCTAAGGATATATCTATCAACATATTTGCAATTATAAACACATTTTAATGAACTACATACCTTTCACTTCGCTTCCATAGAACACAAAGCGTCATTTTCATCAACATTTCTTTGGCCCCGCGGCGCTTCTCCCAAGCCGAACCGTGGCCCGAGCAGCACCTCGTCTAGAGCTAAACCTCTTTCCGAATCGCATCGCGTCCCGAGGCAAGTAACACCATTGTCGTCAAGCCAACCATACACCGAAGATATTTTCACCTTGAGTGGATCCTTCCTCAAGACTTTGGATCCGATATGAACTCCTTCGTAGCTTTGCTAGAGCCCGATTAGGAGCAAAGAAGAATTTAGTGAGAAGTGGAAATATTAAATTTAAGATTAGATCTGAGCTTGCTCACATTTACTGGAGCAACTCAGATCTGGAGATTTGGACAAGTTTCAAGGAGGGGAGTATGCCCCTATTTATATAGGCGGCTGATCCCTCCTCTCTTCTCAATTTCTGATGTGGGACAAAATTTTTGGAGAAAAAGATCAAATTAGTTTGCCTTACACGAAGGCCAAACTTTGACGAATTTTCTCTTCCTCACCGTTGAGATCCAAGAACGATGTCACACATTGTTGCGAAAAGGGTTGAAACGGTGAACGCATAAGAAAAAACGAGGACTCATTTCGAGTTCGTTTGGCCCCTCAAACGAGTGCCCAAACATAGTCCTAAACTTTGTTTTTCGCAAAAACCGAGCCGCCATAAAACCAGCCACATATGCTTCGAAACCCTATGGGGTGGGACCCACGGGGTGGGGGCCACCACCAAAATTTGCACGTATGGGGCGCCCGCCCGCAGCATGGGCCGCGGGCGCCCGGGCGCTTGGGGCGGACACGTGCACCGCACGTGCCCACCCAAGCGGGAGAGGGTCTAGCCCGCGGGTCGGGCGCGCTCGACCTGCAATGCCCTTATGGGCCCTTTTGGCTTGTTTTGACTCTAATTTCGGGTTTGGAGTCCATTTTGGATGACGTTTGAACATGTGTTTAGACCGGAATGATCCCATCATCTAGTCAACCCTTTCTACGTGTTTATTATATTAAATATACACGCAAACATTTTACGACACATTTAATTCCATTTACATCATATGCAAAATTCACACATCTAATATTAAAATCCATTTGCATTAAATACAAATGAACTGAGGGCATACATCCCTCAACAAGACTGAATAGCTTCGCTACTCGGTCTGAGCAGAAATGCAGGCAGAAGGCCATTTTTCGAGCATCTGCACTCGGACTGAGTGCCTAGGTGACTCGGTCCGAGTGACTATTGAATCAAATCGAGAACCAAATAAGTTTTGGGTTACTCGGTCCGAGTCGGCCAGGTCAACAGCAGTAGAATCAGTTCGAATTTGGGTTTTTTTTGTTGTATGGGTTTAAACCCATTTGTATATACACCTAAACAGTAGCCTAGGTTTGGAAGAGTAGTTTTATCATCAGCTTTGAGCATCGACTTAATTTGTAGAGCTAGGATAAGGGTTTTGAGAGGAGATTAAACTTGGAAACCTTGGATTTCTTGTTGGTTCCTTAATTTTATTAATAGATTTCTGAGTTCTTCTTGTAGGGTATTGATTCTCTCCCCTATTTCTATTGAATCTATATTGTTTTCAATATAAATTTCGGCCATGATGTTAAATCTTATTATTATTATTGTTTTTATTGTTTTTATTATGATTAGTAAGTAGTTCTATCTAGCACTAATGGATGAACTCTAGGATTTTAGGTTTTAGATGCTAAAGATATGATTCTTAGGTTAAATTAGTCATTAGGGCTGTGATGTGATTGATTTACCCAAGCTTAGGGTCTCATCTAGCATTTGTAATCCACGATAGTGGCACTTGATCTAAAGATTGTCATATATGCTTGATTATGGTCATTAGTGGATTAACCTAGGGTTTGTGATCCACAATAGTGGCACTCACTCCAGTGGTCTCCATCGATGCCATATACCCATACTTGATGACCAACGATAGTAGCATCAATCGGATCCATCACATCATAGATCGAAGCTCTAACTGATGATAAAGACATGCGTGGAGAGTGAACTATTTGTCGATCGTAATGCACATATCACGTGCATGTCCATCCATAACAGTCGGGCAAAGCACAAGACACATTAGATGAGTAGTTCAACGATAGTTGACTACAATTTCACATTAAAGATGCGACAATCTCGCCCTGAGAACCAAATCCAACCTAAAGATTACGACTTAGCACCGACACCCAACGAGCCATAGTGGTGACTCCTGGTGCCCTAGTTTTCCTTTTATTGTTAGTAATTAAAAGTGACAACCATGACAACAATCTTGGATCAACCCATAACTAGCATAGTCATACAACTCTAAACCATAGCCCGAGATCCATACCAATCGCCTCCCTAAGACCGACAACATATACTATACTACAAGAAAGACACCGTGCACTTGCAGAGCAGAACAAGCTTATGGCGTCGTTTCTGCTGGGGAGGCAACAGTTATCTTGGGTTGGTTTTTAGTTTGGAGACTTGTTAGTTTCTCCATCCATCTCTCTTCCCCCACTATATTTCTGCTTCATCTTACCCTAACACCTCTCTCTAGCCGATTTATCTTAATCTAGACAGGTATTATGGAGATGCAAGTGTGTTGGATAAGTGATTCTGATAGTGACATGGACGGTTGTAGTATTCCTTCATATCAAGCAGATGGCTTTCAAGATCCATATATGGAGGAAGATACAATCAAGGACACAGTGAGAGACTTGTTGAATGAAGTTTGATTTCTTGGATCATGGACCTATAAGGCAGGTGATGAGTTCCAACAATAGGTTTTGGATTATATTATGAGTCATATTTCTGATGCAGATAATATTGCAGACGGCATCCACATTAGTCTTGAGGGAGACACGATGCACCTTTGCGCTATTAACACTCTGCAAGCAAAAATAGGCGAACATTGATTCCCAATTCCTGAATATTCAGAGGAATGTTGTAACCATCGTTTAGGTCACTGGTTCAGTTTGTTTTCCCATGGAAGATCCAGTCGTGCATGAGCTTTCAGCCTTTATTTCAAGTCATTTCAAGAATGCAGAATTATTGGATGGCATCCCTGTTTCTGATGGAGTTTACATACGGCATGAGGGAGATGCTCTACACTTCTACTGTGATGATATCCTTCAGGCCGAGGTGTGTAATGACTTCATTTATGAAGAACGCGTGGAACCTGGACAGATTTACAGCAATATCATCCATGGAAGTTATTTTGACTCTACACCCGATGATGCGTGCCTAGATGAAAATCTCTATCATATTGACGGGTGCATTGCGGAATCCAACACCATGGAAGTGTACTATGCAGACATTTCCAACGATGCAAATTCATCACAAGGCTTGGTCTACGAATCTGTCGAGGAGGAATTAATCACAGCTGAACCGACGATCAAAGAAGTAGCATTATCACAAGCAAGCGATGATGAGGATACAACACCCACTCAGGTAGATCTAAAACCTCTTCCCACAAATTTGAAATACCCTTTCTTACGGGACAACTTCACATACTCTGTTATCGTTAATGCCTTTCTTACTGAACCACAATTAGAGAGTCTTTTGAAAACTCTTAGAGCGCACGAGAGGGTGATAGGTTATAACATTGCCAATTGAAAGGCATTAATGCTGCTCTATGTACCCATAGATCATCTTGAAGATAATGAATCTACCTATATTGAGCCTCAAAGGTGTTTAAACCCGACATGAAAGAGGCAATAAAGAAAGAGATCCTAAAATTACTTGAAACCGATATTATCTATCACATTTCCGACAGTAGATGGTTTAATCATGTTCAGATCGTCCCTAAGAAAGGGGTATGACCGTTGTGAGAGACGAAAATAATGAGTTAATACCTACTAGGACTGTCACTGGTTGGCAGATGTGCATTGACTATAGGAAGCTAAACAAAGACATCAGAAAAGATCACGTTTCCCTCCCATTCATTGACTAGATGATTGAGCGACTTGCCAAGCAAAATTATTTTTGTTACCTAGACGGGTATTTCAGATTCTTCCAAATCCCTTTACATCGTGAGGATCAGGAGAAGACAACATTTACATGTCCTTATGGCACATTTGCATACCGAAGAATGCCATTCGGATTATATAATGCACCTGTGACATTTCAAAGGTGCGTGATGTCTATTTTCTCGGACTTCATTGAAAACATAATTGAAGTTTTCATGGATGACTTTTCCATCTATTGCACCAATTTCGATATTTGCTTAGCGAACTTAACCAAAGTTCTAGAGAGATGCCATGATAATAACTTGACATTAAATTGAAAAAAGTGTCATTTCATGGTGACTGGGGGAGTCGTTCTTGGTCATGTTATCTCTTCTAAGGGGATAGAAGTTGATAAAGCCAAGATAGAAGTCATTAAGGATTTACCACCTCTAACAAATATCAAGGGCACTTGTGGTTCCCTTGGTCATGTGGGGTTTTACCACCGCTTCATCAAGGACTTTTCTTTTATCGCATGCCCCCTTACTGAACTTCTTGTAAAGGATACCCCCTTTGTGTTTTCTGATGCATGTTTGCAAGCCTTCAACTAGTTAAAAGAGGCTCTCATTTCAGCTCCTACTATACAACCTCTGGATTGGAGTCTACCATTTGAGTTGATGTGAGGTATAGCAGATGGTTCCCGGGGCGGGGTTGACGGGGTCGTGGTCGGAGGAGTCTGTAATGACGTAGATCTGGCCGCTACGGCCATCAAGGGCGTTGCAACCGAAGCCGATGCCGCAGTCGATGAGTGACCGGCGCCCCGTTTACGGTTTGGGCGCGATGTCGTTTTACCGCAAGTGCATGGTTAGTGTAGGGTGCGGGTTTATCGAACTCAAGGAGGTGGATGGCTTGAATAGCTACTAGCCTCGCCTAGGTTGTGTGCTAGCTACGCGGACAATGTGGGTGGAAGTGTGGAAATAAAAGAAAGAAATAAAAAAGACACGAAATGAATCCCCGCTAACACGGGCTAGAGCATTCATGACACTTGGCATTTGACTTGACCCAGGATGAGACATTGCCCCAAAAGGTGGTACCTAGCGTCCATGGCCCGATATTCCGGTCGGTGCCTAGTACGCTAGGCCTACCCGGTTCCGGACGGTGGGTATTCCCATGTCCATTAACACCTTCCGCAGCCGGGAGCATTAAGGCCACAATGATAACTCCCAACATTTCGTCCAAGCTGTTCCCACACGCGAGGACTCGATGTCTACGCTAGGGGCGTGAGCTATGGCTAGGGGTCAACCGCCAAGTTTATTCCCCCTTGGCCCGACGGTCAGAGGCGGTCTTTCTCCCGCCAATGACAATGAAACACCCCCGCGTAACCCTAATGGCCAAATAGGTCGAATGTGATTTCTAGCAATACATCGAAGCGGATCTTGACTGGATAAGACACCGGACCCCAATCTCCAACACAACTAGTGTGTTATCATACTAATTGGACTCAGATTACTAGAAATCCCCATTGACACATTTCATCGAACACATGCCTTGCAACCAAGCCAAATGAAACAACCCAAGCATCAATCCTACTCTAACCCATATTAGGGTTCATCAAGAGCTACTCAATGGTGAACAACATAAAAGAAAGCAATAAAAATGACAACCACACATTCACCATTGAGCAAAATGAAAACAATACAAAACAATGGAAAATAAGAGAAAGAAATACTTATCTTGAGTTTGAATCTTCAATCCATTACAAGACTTATTGATCAAAAGACCTAATCTAAACTAATCTAAGTCTCACAAGAGAAAGGGGCAAAAACCCCTAAAAACTGAAGAAGATCCCCCTTCAGTCGGCCAACACGGTGTATTTATAGTCCCCTTCGAAACCCTAATGGTTCGGGTCCAAACCAGCAGAAAAATCACCACCCGATCGGTTGAAGAGTCAACCGATCGGGTGAGAGCTTTGAAGATCTTCAACCAGGCGCTGAGGCGAGCGGGTGGCGTGACCGGGTCGTCGTTTGAGGAATTGCGGCTACAGGTGAACCGATCGGGTGATATTTCACCCGATTGGTTGGAATTCAGTGCAATTAGACAAAGAGTTCTGTCGGTTCACCCGATCGCTGAACCGATCGGGTGAGCTGCTGCTCTTCTTTAGTTGCCGTCCGGGTAGGATACGCGTGCATCAACCGATCGGGTGACTGTGTCCACCCGATCAGTTGAGGGATGAAATATAGCAGTCTTCATCGTTTGACCATCTGGATCATGCGTGACTCCTCCCGTTGCTCCGGGGGCTCATGATATCTTCTTTAAACGTCCCCAACTCTGGCAATCTCCTGCATTTGCATAAAAACATGAAGAAAGTGAAAAGATACAAAAAACATGAAAGAACGGATATGAAATGATGGAAATCAACGGAAAATCACAAAGAAAACGTGCGTGAATATATAGAATATAAACGCTCGTCAAAATCCTCCAAGCTGAACCCTTCCTCGTCCTCGAGGAAGACGAGTGAGATTAGGAGCTCGGAGGGCAAAATAGAGAGAAAGAGACGGAAAGAGAAAACTCCTAGATCGCCTATCAAAGCCAACAACATCAAACATGCCACACTAAGCAAGCATACGACAAAACACAACACCAAACCAAGGAATGTGAGTCCAAACAAGTGTCGTGGGCCCACGTAGTGAAGCGCGAGTGAGTGTGGTCGTGTGCTAGCAGACGGTGTCGCTATCTACATTTTGCAATAAGGCTCCATATACACAAATCCAAGGAATGACCCAAATAGCAATTCAATTTGAAATCGCGGTAAATAGTAGCTCAAGCATGCATGAGAAGAGTATAAGAATAGAAGCGTATCATGCATCGGGGACTCCATAGCTAGGGACTAGGAAATCACCACACTATCGCCTAGGTAACCGTTGGAGAGTTCCTATGCCAAGTGTTTTCGAAAACGATGGAGGTTGAGAAGGTGTGGAGTAGAACACTCGGTGAACATTCTCGCCTTCCCTTTATTCTCGGCAGGTAGGAAAATATTCACACTGGAATTTTTTTGGGTTTTGCGTATTTGTATTTTTTGGATTTTTTGGCTATACATATTTTTTTCTTTTTCTCTTTTCTTTTCTTTTTTTTGGGTTTTTCTTTTCTCTCTTTTTTGGATTTTTGGATTTTGGGGATATATACATGTGTACTCTCCCAAATGGGAGAATGGTACACGACGAGGGGATTTGCACCAAGTAAAAAAAAAGAAATCGAATTCTAAACACTTGGGCAAATGAAATATTTCTCGCAAATCAGAGCATAAGCTAAATGGGTTATCCTAGTCCTTAATTGTGGAATCCCGACACATGCGAAATGAAGTATACGATATATATATATCATGCATATAGAAGCAGACATTAGAAGCAAATACCGCATATTCAATATCGAAGCATGATAATCTAGGGGTCAACCAAGGGTAGGTATATAAATCAAAATCACAAAGTAGAAGTACACCACTAGCTAGTCACGATACACGACTCACAAAAAAGCAAAATGGACCCACGATGCATGAAATGCAAGAGGACTCGACTTCCTAGGGTTAGTGAATGTGATTATCGAAGCCATGCTAGGTGTGTGTGTAGTTTTGTGGCAATTCATCATATGGGGTCATCTCTAGGAGAGAGGGGACAAAAGAAGAGAAGAAAAAGAAATACACGAAGAAAACGATTCAAAAACGAAGAAAAAGGATACAAATGACGCACGAAGTGCGACTCCCCCAAGCTGAAACTTGCATTGTCCTTAATGCAATAATAGTGAAAATGGGAGGGCAATGAAAATGGAGGGGTGACGCACCGATACAAAAAATGAAAACCACGAAAAACACACGAACGAAATTGGAAAATAAAGAAAAATAAACACAGAAGATAAACACAACAAAGGACTCACAGACACAAACACACGATAAATACACACGACAACAGGCACATAAAATCGATTTCCCCCAAGCTGAACATGACAATGCTAGCGAAATGATATGATCAATGTGATGCAGAAATATGCTAGGGGAAAATCGGAAAAGAAAAGAAAGAAATCAAAATGCAGAAGAGGAAGTGTCCTCGTCCTCCTCGGTAGAGGATGTGGGGTGTGTACGGTAGAAGTGATAGAAGGGCACGACATGATGGGTTATTATGGTACAAAAACAAATCCTAGATACGCTCCCCTCACTAATGAGAGGAGACGAGATTATTTTAATCTAAACTAGAAAGCGGTAAATTTTTACACTACTGGATTAGGATACACCTGAGCATAGGCGGATTCAGAATCTGGAGTGGGGCAGGTAGCTGCTCTAACTACTCCTTCTGTGGCTCCGCTAGAAGCGATGTGCCACGAGTGCCAATGGACCAAAGCAATGCACCTCCAAGCATCCTTAGTAGGTGTCCACCTGTGACCTGCAAAGGACGAGGTGTAATAGTCCATGGCAAGAAATTATTTCCCTAAATAAATGTATCCCAGAGATAATCATCAACATAAGATGGAAAAATAATAAATGGGTGACGAATACTACCTGAGAATAGGTCGCTATCTTCTATACTAGTGACGACCAAATCCTCGCTCTCCATGAGAAGTGGCTCTCTAGGTGGTGACGCACCGCAGCATACCTCAAGGGAAATAGATCATGTGTCCTGCGAGAGATATGGTGT